>JAKCPI010014634.1:0-14394 GCA_023213315.1 Euborellia annulipes | reverse complement strand
CTATTTAAAAATTCCTTTTATTTTTTTTTTTTTAATGTAATCAAAGGAACGAGGAAAGAAATTTCAATTATTAATCACACACACACTTTCTCGTTCGTTACTGATTAATTTAAATGTTTTTAATTAATAATCCAATATCGTTGCTTTCAATCTATAGTCGATTTATCCTCTTTAGGGGAATGGTGTTAGTTTGTCGTCTTTTTCTTCGTTGATGCGCGCACCCTCTTTTCCAAATTTGAAGCGCCTGTGTCGCCGCCACGCCCCTCGAATCGTGAAACAGAGACACGCCCACCCACCCCCTGATGAGGGAGGGGGAGGGAGATCGATTCTGCGGGAATTGCGCACATAAATTCCATCCCCTTCTTGTGTTCACCACTCCCCTCTCCCAAGTAGAGGGTATAAAAAAAAATCCAAGCTTTCTGATTGGCGGAATCTATTTCACCCTCCATTCGATTGAAGAAAATTCTTTGCTTAATTAATTAATATAAAATTAGGTTTGATTAAAGTTTATATCCCGTAATTAAAAAGTCTCCGACAAAAATATAAATTAAAAAAAAAAAAATTTAATTAATTGGAAGAGAAGGAAGAGGGAAAAGAAAAGAAGATACCAGTCCCTTCAGGGACTGATTTTGGGGAAGAAGGAGGCGGAAGGGCCTCTCACTCCAACATAGAAACCGGGTAAATGGAAATTACTAGATACCGGTACTTGGGGTTGGGAAAGTGCGCTCGAGAACGAAGCACCAGGGGTAATAACCGGGGAATGATTTTTTTTGTAGCATTATTGAGGGTTTTTATGCCGCTTTTATTTTTATTATTTGGAATTATTACTATAATATTGTAATATTGATTTTCAAAGAATAATGATAATTTTGAAATTTATACTTCTTGATTGTATTTTGACTTTGATATTTGGATTTTATATGCATCACGCGTCAAAATTGTGGATCTATTTTCTGCCTATTTCTAATCTATCTTAATGATTTATTAAACATTTAATATGAAATATCTTCTTCTACATTTCTAAGTAAATTTAACACAAATCCATATCATTTTAATAAATCCTTACAATTTGAATAAAACAGATAAAAATGTCGAGATTGTTTTATTAACATCAAATTTCTAAAATTTTAAATTTAATTCTTCTCTGTCTATTTTATTGTAAATTCTTATTAAAACAAAATTTTTAATTGATATCCAAAAAAACATATCGAGATTATGTTGATTTAGCCCTCAAATTGAAAATCGACATTTTTGTCTTTGTTTTATTTTTTTTTTTTTTTTTTTCGAAGAACATTCACACTTTTTTCTCCATTCACACTCCACTCCACACACATTCACACAGTCTTTTCGGCAACTCAGGCCATTTAGAATAGACGATAACCGTTATTATATAAATATACATATAGGTCCAGGCATTCTTATTTAAGCCATTTGGTATCCAATTGGCTAAATAAATCATCGGACTCCTGGGGTCCGAACCCGCGACGTTTGGTATAGGAGGTAGGCACGCTAACCTCTCGCCATGCCCCGAGGGCAATCTTTTTGTTTTATTTAAATTGTATTAAATTGATTAAAATGAAATGGATTTGAGTTGAATTTACTTAGAAATGTAGAAGATATTTTTATATTAAATGTTTCCTAAAATTAGAGCAGCGTTTACCAAACTGTGTGACGTTCCCTAGGGAGGCGCGGACTAGTCCAAGGGGAGGCGCGAATATTATCCACAGCAAGCAATTTTCCAAATGATTGCTAGTTTTGTAATTGAAAGTAAATAAAAAAATCATTTTTATATAAATTTATTATGAGGTATATCTTTGTGGCTGGAAGTATTATTAGGGCCGAGTCAAAAAAATATTCCAAGACATATGCAGTCAAAATTATTTATTTTATTGTGACGTTTCGGCCACTGGTCTAGGCCATCTTCAGAGCCGGAGGCGAGAATAAATGAAATTTTAATTTTGAATGAAAAATGAAATTGCCTCCGGCTCTGAAGATGGCTTAGACCAGTGGCCGAAACGTGGAAGCAGGGAACATGGCACAATGAAAGAAATGATTTTATTGGAATTTTTTTTTTGACTCCGCCTTAATACAAATTTTCATTTCTTTAGCTTTAAAAATGTTTGTTTTTGTACTATTTTACAAAATAGGGGGGGAGGGGGGTGTCAGTCATAAGATTAAATATTTTTAAGGGAGGCGTTGTAACATAAAGTTTGGAAACCACTAAATTAGAGTATCATTAAGGTAGATTAGAACAGGTCTTCTTAAGAAGAAACAAAATGTTATGTTTTTTTTTTTTTCACGTGCAGTATAACAAGGAATTGCGCCTTCGGGGTTTGGTGTAGAGGTTAGCGTGCTAACCTCGTATACCAAAAGTCGCGGGTTCGGACCCCAGGCAGTCCGATGATTTTATTTAAGCGATTTGGATACCAAACGGCTTAAATAAGAATTCCTGGACCCCCAATAGATATATTAAACATACGAGTATTGTTAAAAAATGGCCTAAGTTGCCGAAAAGACTGTGTGAATGGGTGTGTGAGTGTGAGTGAGAAAAAAGTGTTAAAAAAAAAAAAAACTTGGAATTGCAATATCCATCTGGATGGCTGTAGACGTCGTCAAGTAAAAGAGGTCCGCACGGAGGGGCGGTAAAATTTTTAGATTTGTCGGTGTCTACTGTATAAGGAAGTGAAATAGAAGCGGAGCAGCCAAAAAACAAACAATATCTTTCTGCTTTGAGCCTCTTAGAAACTAATAAATGAATTTGTCTCCAGCCACTGGTGACAATTTCATAACAAAATACATCAAATTTGAGAAAGTTTTTTTACATTTATTTAGTCATCTAAATATTAAATTAAATTTTTTTTTTTTTATTTGTTTTTTTCAAGGATTTTGATAAATTTATCGATAGGAATAAGCTATATAAAAAAAAAAACGACGATATGACTACATGCTAAAAATATCGCTTGATTAACGCAAACAAAGTCTTGTAATTATTTATTATATAATGTTAATTTAAAAGGTTTTAATAATTTGAAAATAGAAGGAAATTAATTCAGTAAAAAAGGCAGCTTAAGAGTTTTAAAACAATATAAATAAATTTAATATTCTCTGTCGATATTTCGAACGGGCATCACGCGTATATCATCAGGTCACGGGAGATTGAGACAGCTCAATATCCTCATATACATATATACGGTATATAAATCCCGGATAGAGAGAAATTTATTGTAAAATAAACATAGGCCTATAAAAAAATAGCATTATCAATGAAGTCAGTGGCTGCTTGTTTATAGAACAGGAGAAAGAGCGGGCACAGACAAAAAATAACGTTTCGAGTTGGTTTTCATTGTACCATCTTCAGACCTTTAAAAGTTTTACTCTCCCGGAGTTGGTCGTATGGGTATAAATAATAAATGTACAGTGAGGGACAATATTAAGTCCCACCTAGGCGTTTTTTACTTGTGATTATTTCATTATTTTTATAAAATAAAATGAAAATCTTTATTTATTTTTTTTTTTTTTTTTTAAACATTCACACTTTTTTTTTCATTCACACTCAGATTCACACACACATTCACACGGTCTTTTCGGCAACTTAGGCCATTTAAGACTTTTACGATAACCGTTGAAATAAATATATCTATTGTGGGGTCCAGGCATTTTTATTTAAGTCATTTGGTATCCAAATGCCTTGAAAATCTTTATTGGAAATCTTCTAGGTTTGAACCATGAAAGTTCCCATTAAAAACTATATAATATTTTTTTTAAAAACAATGAAATAATCACAAGTAGAAAACGCATGGGTGGGACTTAATATTGTCCCGCACTGTACAGTGTATTTATAAGTATATCATAATAGGCGAGCGAGTTGGGACTTATTTTAGTTTGATTGTAAAAATCTGGAGGTATTTTGTTTTTAGCTGCTCCTGTTGAAATAAAAGCCTCTTTTCTAAGGTAAAAGATCTACGGCCAACAGTTGATCAAGAAAAATGGAGTTTTTTTCAACCAAATTTGTTTAATGAAACAATCCACACAGCACAAAATATTTCTGCAATGTTGCAAAAAGGCGGACATAGGAATATTGCAACTATATTGCTGCAATATTCATAGCTTGGAATATTGTCGTTGCAATATTGCAGCAATGTTGCCAATATTTTGCAAGATTTGCAATATTGATGCAATATTCCGGCAATATTAATTGGCCATTTATGCAAGATTCGCAATATTTCTGCAACATTGCTGCAATATTTTGTGCTGTGTGGGAAGCAACGTTTCGATCCTCGATCGGGACCGTAGGCCTATATATAATTAAACAACACGTCTGTGGATGATCCAAATCTGGGATCGAAACGTTGCCTAACTCGAATCCAAAAGATGAAAAAATTGTATCTTATTTGACCAATTTCATTTATTAAAAAAAAAAAAAAGCGCCATTACACCAGTGAGCTTCCAAATTAGCAAATGATTTCAAACAAGCAAAGTGCTAGAAATGATACAAAAAAAAAAAAAAAACGTATCAATAAGAGTTAAGAAGAACGTTCTCTACGGGATCCCCTTTGGTGTCTTTAGTCCGTTTATCATGAGAGCTAGAGTCAATCCAATTAAAATAATTTACAGCCTGAGTACAGTGAGGATCAAAATATTAAGTCCCACTCATGCGTTTTCTAGTTGTGATTATTTCATTGTTTTTATAAAAGAAAATTAAAATCTTTATTGGAAATTTTCTAGGTTTAAACCATGAAAGTTGCCATTAAAAAATATATAATATTTTTTTTTAAACAATGAAATAATCACAAGAAGAAAAGGCATGGGGGATTCTATATTGTCCCTCACTGTACTTCGCCATCATATCTAAATTGCATAAACAATCTATAGCTGACAAGTAAGATGTTATATTAATAATAGGGTAAAAATGAGAAATGAAGCTAAGGTTATTTTTTTATTTGGTTAATTCACACAGCTTACGTTTCGGTTCTAACTAAATTGAGTTCATAAGATAGAGCAGAATTTTTTTTTATTTTTTTTTTGTTCCCCTCTGTTATATTTGAAAATAGTTCTTAGGAAAGAATGAAAAGTCGATTAAAAAATTAAAGGTTTAAAATGATAATAGTGTTATCATTCATCGTTAGTTATCTAAGAATAATTCATTAGAAAGCAAAACTCTTGTATTTAAAAATTAATAGATTTTTATTAACTTTTCTAATCAATGTTTTCAAGTTTTTCCCAGCAACGTTTAGAGAGAAGGGGCTAATATTTAATAAAATTTGAATCGATCGAATCAAAGCAGGTGTAAATGCCTCCCCCCCCCCACCCCCACCCTCTCGCGGTTTTACCAAACATACAAACTTTAAATAATAAACGCTGTGCGTGTACAAACAGATTCATGCATCATTGAAATCAACCCCCCCCCCGCCCCCGGCCACACAGTGGGGAGGGAGATATGAATTTCCAATCACACCCCCCCCCCTCCCACCCTTCTTTTTGTAATTAATAAACGATAAATTATTCAGAATAAAATCGATTTGAAATGTTTGTTTAAAAAAAAATAAAGTCAGAACGTTTAATCCCTTCTGGGTAGGTTACTGGTTAAGTTAAGTAAATGTTCTTGACAAGCTTTTTACCTGTTTAAAGAATAAACACAAAGCACAATAGACGTGTGTGTGTGTGTGTGTGTGTGTGTGTGTGTGTGGGAGAAGTGTTTGGGTTTTGGAGCCAGTGTCTGGTTCAAAAGTATTTTCAGTGTTTTATGTGTCTTTGAAATTATGTTTACAAACATGTAGTGGTAAAAAAATCTGGTGTGAATGGTCGCACAGCATACAACTTTCTTTGAAGATTTTGGGTTCTGTGCTTGTCACACCAGATTTTTTGTGTCGTCATATATTTCGTTTCAAGAATTCAAGATGTAAATTATGGGGGGGACACATGTTTATAAGTTTTTTTTTAGTTATATGACAAGTGGCTAGATGGCAATACTAGGCTAGTTCAAAATTTATCCTGTAGAGTTCGTTCCATTCGCCAATAAAATAACATTTCTTCATGAATTTAATAACAAATACATTAAGTGGTTTAAAAATCTGAATGAATAAACTTTTTTAAACCAATAAATTACTTTTGATTATAAATGACCTTTTGTTAAAAAAAAAAAATTTAACAGTACAACGTGCCATTTAAGTAGCTAAAAAAAGCTTTGAAATATCATAAGTATAAGAGCGAGTTAAGTAGTCAGTATCAAAACATGTGAATTGCAACAAGCTTGAGTTCAAATCTCTCGGGGAGCAAGTTTTTTTTTTTTTTTTTTTCTCACCCGCTTTACTTTTAGTACCATGACAAGCGTATAGATGGCCCTAAACTTATAAATAATTTTTAACCTGGAGCTTAATTGTGTTTGATCTGCGATGTAAAAATATAAATATGATAAATTTTTTTTTTTTTTTTTTTTTTAAACATTCACACTTTTCTCATTCACACTTACATTCACACAGTCTTTTCGGCAACTTAGGCCATATAAGACTTTGACGATAACCGTTATTTATGAATTTATCTATAATGGGGTTCAGGCAATCTTATTTAAGCCATTTGGTATCCAAATGCCTTAAATAAAATCATCGAACTGCCTCGGGTCCGAACCCGCGACGTTTTGTATACGAGGTTAGCACGCTAACCTCTACACCAAGCCCCGAGGGCTAAATATGATAAATTATAAATATGGGAAAATATTTATATTTTTTGTTGCCATGGTAACCATTTCTCCTATCTTTCCTATGAAGTACCAGAGTAAAGTGTGCTTCAGAATATTTCAATTGCATAATAAGAATATACATTTTAAAGAGCATCTAAAAAAATAATTGAATTTTAAACAAAATTATTGAGAGCAAATTTTGAGAAAAAAACTGAAAAAGTGCATCAGTAAAGTACTAGTACTCTTTGGTCGATTTTGTTCAAAAGCTTTGTGTCACGTCCTAGGGAGGTGCCTAACTTAAATATAAAATTTCAACCCTCTAGTTCTTTTCGTTCTTGAGATATTTTATTCACAAACCCCAAACAAGTAAAAAATTCAAGCTTTCTGATTGGTGGAATCTATTTCATCTTTTTCTTTTCTTTTTTTTCTCTAAATGAAGAAAATCCTTTGCTTAATTATTAAAATTAGATGTGATATAAAATATTTATAATTAATTAACGTTTATCTCCCACTATTTAAAATTCTCTATCAATCATATAAATATGAAAAAATGAAATTTTAAAATAAATTAGAATTATTAATTAAACCATGCGTGCACTAGCGAATTTTATATTTTTCTCAAAAGAAAAATATTTGACCTTAAGTAGAGTTGTGTCTTTGCAATTATGTTTACAAATCAAAAAAAATATTTCAGTTATTGTGAGCTAAATAAATTATCCACTTCATTTTTTCTATTTTTGAATTCTTAACAAAAAAAAAATTCTTTTCTTATCTCTAAAGACGATAAGGAGACGGATTTTGTTAATTTCTATACCTGGCTGTTAATTGTTTTCCGATTCTACCTGCTCTTAATAATGTTTCTTTTTTTTTCTTTCATTCAAACATAAAAGATGGCCTTCAATTATTTAGAGATTTCAATTGACATTATTTTTGTTAATAACTCAATTAAGCTTTGAATAGATAAAATAACGTTCGTTTGCTTGAAATAGAGAAATTTATATTTTTTTTCTTTTGAACTTTGGACCAAATTATTGTTTTTTCTATCATGTATCGCTCTCTGAATTCCATAATGGCACAATTCAAAAAAAATATTAAGGATGAAATAAATAAGAGGTAGAAAATACTCTGCTTTAGACAAAAATACCTATAAAATGTGCAAACAATTTTTATTTATTGTGGACAGATGAAATTACAAAAATTTTATATTATTTAGCAGTTAAGTAATGCCAAACGCGGCGAAACCTCGGGTGGGTGACCGCGAGCAATAGGCGTGTGGAACGTCCCTTTGATGCTAATTAAATCAAATATTTAAAAAAATTAAATTTTTATTTTATACATTCAAAGTTTTAAATAAATATGAATTTTTTAGAAATGATTAGCCTATAAATAAAATTATTTTGATTAATTGATATTTAAATTGAGATTTATCGAAAATATAAATCGATTGATTTCTAAGAATAAAAAAAAAACGAAATTAAAAATAGTTAATCATTATATGGATTAGATATATAAAAAAAAAAATCTGGTGTGACTGGCGCACAGCACACAACTTTCTCTTACCCTTCGGTAAGAGAAAGTTGCGCACTGTGCTGGTCACACCAGATTTTTTGTGTCGAGATATATTTAGTTTCCGATAGCACCTTAGTTTCAAACTTGCATTTTAAATGTTGACTGCTTCAAATAAACTATGGTTATTTTTCAAAATTTTAATCTCATATTTGGACATTTTATACACAATATAGAATCGTAAATAAATACAAAATTTCATAAGAATTGGAAAAAAAATTTTAAATGCGTAAAAAGTTCTAAAGGGGACCCCCTTTTGAATCGAAATTAACATACAAATCCCTATAGGAAATTAACATTGTTTCTATGCGAAGATAAGGTGGAAAGGGGAATTTAAAAAGAGTAGAGAGAGACGATAATGTTTGCAAGTGGGAGAGATATATATATATGTTTTCTTTGAAACAATTAAAACAGAAATAAAAAAAAAATAAATGGGAATTTAAATAATAATTGATTTTTAATCTAATAAAAAGAAAAAGATTTAAATTCCGTTACCATGGCAACCATTTCTACTTTCCTATGAAGAACAAGAGTAAAGTGGTCTTCAGAAGATTTCAACGGCAAAATGAGAATATACATTTTAAAGAGCATCTAAAAAATAGTTCATTTATGAATTTTAAAAAAATCCTTGGAGGGAATTTTGAGAAAATCGAAAAAAACTGAAAAAGTACATCAGTAAAGTACTAGTACTTTTTGGCCGATTTTGTTCAAAAGCTTATTTTGAGATTCTTCAAAGGTACCTAAGTTAAATATAAAATTTCAATCCGCTAGCTCAACTCCTTCATGCTAAAAATCTGTCCACACACACAGACACACATACACACACACACACACTCACACACAGACCAATTTGCGGGACCCACTTTTTTGGACTCAGGGGACCTCAAAACATGTATATCCATCAAAATCTCGACATCGAATTTTTGACATGATCGCAATACTTTCTCTCTCTATATATATTAACATATATAGAGGTAAGAGAAAGTAAAAATATGGTGGGTGCACAACGCTAACAGAGTATCCAATACAAATTCAAATCGTTTAAAGTAATCAATGAAGAAATGAATGAATTTTATAATCGGGGGGAAATATAAAATTTTATTGTTATGTTTTAGATTGAGAAGAAAAGAATAGAAGAAATTTATTAGACTTTTTTTTTTTATATTTAAAATGCATTTAGGGGATCGGGATTGACCTTTAGGCAAAAAATGCATCCGGTACTTTGTCCCTTTTTTTTATTATTTTCTCTATTACCTAATACAAGGCCAATACTATCAAACATTTTTTATAAATATAAAAAAAGGAAATTTCTTTCAGGAAAAAAATTTCAGAAATGAGATGCGGCAGAAATTTGTTGAAATTTTTTTTTTTTTTTTTTATTTATTCTTTCTAAATACCGGTAAATAAAAAAATAAATAAAATTCAATCGCTGAAACGAAGAGGAAAGTAGTCAGCAGGTAGGAAGAAGCCTCTATTATTAAATCAAATTTCTTTAGGCTTATTACAAAACGTTTCGGCCAATTTTATTGAGCCATCTTCAGTTGGATTACGTCTCTCCATAAGCCATTCATTTACAGACCGAAACGTCGTAAATTGGTTGAGAGTGATTAACTCCTTCGTGCCTGATTTTCACTAAATGTGTACGCTCTGTATTAATTTTTTCTTAGAGAGGTTTCCTGGGGGAGGGGGGATCTGGTGTGACTGGTCGCACAATTTTTTCTTATTATCGGCAATTTAAAGGTGAATCAATTGATGATTGGGAAAGCCTGGCGCAGACAGATGAATGAGAAATAAAAATGCTGGAGGTACTTTCAGGCCAAATTTTAATACCAATATACAGCCGACGTTTCGGGGGACTCAACGCCTCCCTTCATCAGGACTCTAAACATTAAAAAAGGCAAACACACAGCTAGGTTAACAATGAATAATTCTCTTTTTTTTTTCTGTCACATATATCCTTACAACAGTAGCTTGCTACTTAATAAGTAAAAAGAGAATTATTCATTGTTAACCTAGCTGTGTGTTTGCCTTTTTTAATGCTTAGAGTCCTGATGAAGGGAGGCGTTGAGTCCCCCGAAACGACGGCTGTATAGTGGTATTAAAATTTGGCCTGAAAGTACCTCCAGCATTTCTATTTCTCATTCATAAAGGTGAATCCTGTACTTGTTTACCAAAATATAACAAATCAAATTTTTAAGTATAATTTTTAAAATTTTATATTAAAAATGAAATTTTATTCCCAAAAAATATATATTTCTCAAATCTCAGGGGAGGAATAATTACCCCCCTTTACCCCCCCTTGATTTTTTCTAACAGTGCATGTTGTGTCTAACCAGATTGATAAAGAAAATCAAACTTTATATAACAGATTTCGATATTCTACTTTTAATCAATTTTTTTTTTTTTTTTTTATTAAATTTATTGTCCTTATATTCCCCCTTTTTTTTTAAGGTAAAAATTTGAAAGAAAGTGTCATTGACCTGGAACCACTGCGAAAATAATTGAACAAATATCAGACGAAAAAAAAAACAGTTATAACGAAAATGTTTATAGATATGTGTATGTATGTATGTATGTATGGAGCGAAGAGCATGAGTCTGCTTTGCATATGCCACAACAACATCTCCTATTAGGTCACCAATACCAACAAACAAAATGAAAAAAATAAAAAAAAAATCTTTTTATATTAATCAAAATCAACGTAAAATCTCCTTTCACTCTGACGTTTCAAAAGATTTGGTCCAGAGAATTGTGGGAATTGTATTGAGTAAATTTTAAACTTAGGCTCTTCTAACTCTATTAAATTCAAATGAACTAGTCCGATATAAAGTCCGTAGATGAATAGGAATTTATTTTTCAAAAATATAGAATCGGATGTCAACTTTACTTTCCCGAATTATCCTGAAAATATATTTAAGTTAAAAATTTATCCCGGTTTAGCCAACTTCCACTCAAATATAATAATAAATTAAAAATTTTACTATGTATATAACGAATTATGGCTTTTGTGTAATTAGATTAATGATATAAAAAGGATACAGCCAATAATAAATAAAAGCATCTATTTTGTTAACATTCTTTATTTAGGAACGTTTCGGCTATGATCAATAAAGCCTTCATCAGCTCTTCAAGAGTATATTTTATATTATTAACATACAAAACAGATATTGTTATAAGAAATATAATACATATAAACTTTGCATGTTAATAATATAAAATATACTCTTGAAGGGCTGATGAAGGCTTTGTTGATCATAGCCGAAACGTTCCTAAATAAAGAGTGCTAACAAAATAAATGCTTTTTATTTATTATTGGCTGCGTCCTCTTTATATCATTAATTCAAAAATTTTACAACTTGAAATTCGAATGTCGAAAACTAAATGTCGACACAAAAGAAATCTGGTGTGATAAGCGAGAACACAACTTTCGATTACCGAAGGTAAGAGAAAGTTGTGTGCTGTGCGACTAGTCACACACCAGATTTTTTGTTCTTGCAACAAACGTTTGATAATAAAAAATTGTAATATTAATAATTATAATCTATAGTGCCTTTGCAAAATGCTGGATGATATTGATCATAAAAAGCAAAAGTGAAAATATTAGCTTCTTCGCTTAAGACATGCTGGCAAATCTTTGACATTTTTTGGTTGAGAATATTAATAAAAAGAAATTGCAAAATCTTTATTTGATTCGTTGCCTTTTTATTTCTAAATGTTGTTATTAATATTTTTGTAGTAACAAAATTAATAAAATTTTTTTTTTTAATTTCATATTTTTGGTTAAATCAATGAGAAAAAAAAATTGATTTTTTACCTATTTGTATGGTCAATAGAGACTTTTTAATTGCGAAAGATAATTTTAAAATCTCATTTATTTTATTTAGTTTTATTAATTAAATAGGCAAAGAGCAGAGAAGCCGAGAGAGAAGATAAAAAAATCTGGTGTGACTGGTTGCACAGCACACTACTTTCACTTGTGTACTGAGCTGTCACACCAGTGTCGAGATATTTTTAGTTTCCCATAGCACCTTAGTTAACTTGACCACTTGGGTTTTCATAGAAGGCACTACTGGGCTACGGTGCTAGCATGCTTCCATTAGAAATACTGTGTACTTCATACTCCTTTTAGGAAAAAACTTCTTAGTATACTTTTTTAAAGAGCATCTAAAAAAAGGAGCAGATTCAAGGCAGCCAAAAGAAATAAAGAAAATAATATATTTATCTTTCGCTTTATTTACGCTTGTCGACGTTTCTGCCGATATTCCGGTCTTCATCAGGACAAAGTGTTGTTTGTCTAGAGTTCATAGAAAGGCTCTTGACAACTCCTGACAATACGTTCGTGTGAACATTCGTCAGATGTCATGACTTCTGGTTCAGTAGTGCCTCGATGAGCTCGAGACAAACAGCACTTTGTCCTGATGAAGGCCGGAATAACGGCCGAAACGTCGACAAGTGTGTAAAATAAAGCGAAAGATAAATATATGTATTTCCATCAATATCTTGACATCGAATTTTTGTCATGATCGCAAAACTTTCTCTCTCTATATATTACCCATATATAGGTAAGAGCAAGTTACAATCGATAGATATTGATCAGATTTGGGTGTTGAAATGTTTTTAAGATTTTAAATGATAAAAGAAAATTTTTGTTTTTTTTTACAATAAATTTTTGGTATTTTTTTTATTTTCTTATCTCTTTTTTTTTTTAAAGGACGACATTATCAGTATTTAAAATATCTGATAAGAAACAAGGTGTATTAAATAACAAATTCCGGTTGAGTTTTTTGAAGCGAATAATGACGATCGTTCTTCAGAGTGAAACAACTCGATTATCCGAATTAAATTGAGAGAGAAAAGGATAATTAATCAAAGACAAACAAAAAAAAAACGTAATAAACGTAGATAAGATGCTGTTAATTGAGTTTCTATTTCGTTATTCACTTTGCATCTTGTCCAGATTAATTTCGGCATGCTAGACAAAAATTTTTTTTAATTTTTTTATCTGTTTCAATTTAAATGTTGAATAATTAATTAAAGAAGTTGTCGATATTCCAAAAAGATCGTTATCATGAGTTTAAAAAGAAATTTTTCTATTCAATAATCTAAATGTAACAATTATACGAGAGTTGAGGTTAATTTTGTGGCATTTGATAGAATATATTTAGAGGGCACTTTGTCAAAGAATTCTTTTAAATAGCTAAGCGTTTAGCCAATATATAGAAAGTATAATTGATTCGTTATAAATAAATAAATATAAATAATTCAACTTATTTCACTTATGTTTCTATATGAATACGAAAAAAAATAAAAATTCTTTGTTTTTTGTAAAATTTTACGCATATTTTGAAATGAGCTCTTTTGTTATAAAATATCAAGCATCGTTCTTCAGAACTAAATTGGAAACCCATTTGCTGCAATATCGTCATAATTCAAAAAATCGCCCTTATTGAGTTATTGGCACAGAAAAGATAACAAAAAAAAGCTCTTTCATCGGCGGAAACTTATCTGAGCTTTTCATACTCTTAAAATATCAGATTTTTTTAAAAAATTTTGTTGCCTTCTAAAACCGTAACATTTTTGTTAAAAGAAGCTGCGTGGCAAAGGTGTACCAGTGATATTTTCGAAAATAAATAATTAATTTCTAGAGCTACCATTTTTAATTCGAATTTTAATAAAAATATGAGTTACAATATTATTTTTTTTTTTTGATCCCCTTAAAAATAGAAATTTCGAGTTATGACACTCTTGAAGCAAAATGAGCGATATGATGTTAAGAAAAAAAATAATAAACAAGAATTCTAAGCGAATGAAATTTTGTAGTAGAATTATCTCAATTAAAAGAAATACTAGTAATATATATATATGGAGCCTGTTACGCATTAGTGTGTGTCAAGCGCCAGCTACCGAGATTTGAGAAAATCAACATTAAAGTTTTTTGTTTACATTGGATTACATATAGAATTTTTTGTCAATTGTGCAAATAACATTAAATATAAATTTTTTTAGGACATATTTCATAAAAAATACTTCGCTTCATTAATTAAAGCATTTGAAAAACAATATTCCGTGCTTAACTCAATTTTAATTTTTTACCTTGACACACAGGGTCCATATATATAATATAATAATCCAATACTATGAGTTTCATTTCG
>JAKCPI010014633.1:0-10361 GCA_023213315.1 Euborellia annulipes | reverse complement strand
TTTTTCACGTGCAGTATAACTAGGAATTGCGCCCTCGGGGCTTAGTGTAGGGGTTAGCGTGCTAACCTCGCATACCAAAGTCGCGGGGTTCGGACCCCAGGCAGTCCGATGATTTAATTTAAGCGATTCGGATACCAAATGGCTTAAATAATAATGCCTGGACCCCCAATAGATATATTAAACATACAAGTATCGTTAAAAAAATGGCCTAAGTTGCCGAAAAGACTGTGTGAATGGGTGTGTGAGTGAGAATGAAAAAAAAGTGTTAAAAAAAAAAAACTTGGAATTGCAATATCCATCTGGATGGCTGTCCTTATGACGTCGTCAAGTAAAACAAGTCCACATGGAGGGGGGCGGTAAAATTTTGAGATTTGTCGGTGTCTACTGTATAAGGAAGTAAAATAGAAGCGGAGCAGCCAAAAAAACAAACAATATCTTTCTCAGCTTTTAGCCTCTCAGAAAATAATAATGAATTTGTCTCCAGCCACTGGTGACAAATTTCATAACAAAATACATCAAATTTGAGAAAGTTTTTTTTACATTTATTTGAAGTCATCTAAATATTAAATTAAATTTTTTTTTTTTTATTTTTTCAAGGATTTTGATAAATTTATCGATAGGAATAAGCTATATAAAAAAAAAACGACGATATGACTACATGCTAAAATACCGCTTGATTAACGCAAACAAAGTCTTGTAATTATTTATTATATAATGTTAATTTAAAAATGTTTAAATAATTTGAAAATAGAAGGAAATTCATTCAGTAAAAAAGGCAGCTTAAGAGTTTTAAAACAATATAAATAAATTTAATATTCTCTGTCGATATTTCGAACGCGCATCACGCGTATATCATCAGGTCACAGAAGATGGAGAGACAGCTCACATCCTCATATACATGTTACGGTATATAAATCCTTGGATAGAGCAGAAATTTATGAAAATTCTATTTGCCAAATAAACATCTTAGGCCTATAAAAAAATAGCCTCATCAAAGTAGTCAGTGGCGCTGTTTGTTTATAATACAACAGGAGAAGTAGCGGGTACAGCCAAAAATAACGTTTGGAGTTGGTTTTCTTTGTACCTTTTTTTTTCCTTTATAAGAAAAAACATTCACAGTTTTTTCCCATTCACACTCACATTCACATAGTCTTGTGCGGGACAACTCAGGCCATATAAGACTTTGTGACGATATCCGTTATTGATAAATATGCATATATGGGGATCCAGGCATTTTTATCTAAGCCATTTGGTATCCAGATTGGCTTAAATAAAATCATCGGACTGTTTTCATTGTGCCATCTTCAGACCTTTAAAATTGTTACTCTCCCGGAGTTGGTCGTATGGGAATAATAATAAATGAACAGTGTATTTATAGGTATATCATAATAGGCGAGCGGTTGGGACTTATTTAGTGAGAATGGGACAATAAAATGATCCCGAAGTCTTTCGTTTTGTAAAAACTCGGGAAATTGAAATAAAAGCCTCTTTTCTAAGGTAAAAGATCTACGGCCAGCAGTTGATCAAGGAAAAATGGAGTTGTTTCAACCAAATTTATTTAATGAAACAATCCACACAGCACAAAATATTTCTGCAATGTTGCAAAAAACAGGACATAGGAATATTGCAACTATATTTTCGCAATATTCATAGCTTGGAATATTGTCGTTGCAATATTGCAGCAATGTTGCCAATATTTTGCAAGATTTGCAATATTGATGCAATATTCCTGCAATATTAATTGGCAAATTTATGCAAGATTCGCACTATTTCTGCAACATTGCTGCAATATTTTGTGCTGTGTGGGAAGCAACGTTTCGATCCTCGATCAGGACCTTATGCAAAAAAAAGAAACTAATATATTTTTTAATAACTATCTATAATTAAACCACAAGTCTGTGCATGATTCAAATCTGGGATCGAAACGTTGCTGGCTAACTCGAAACCAAAAGATGAAGAAAATAGTATCTTTTTTGAACAATTTTATTTATTAAAAAAAAAAAAAGCGCCATAACACCAGTGGAGCCTCACAAATTATCAAATGATTTCAAACAAGCAAAGTGCTAGAAATGATACCAAGAATAATAAAAAACAAAAACGTGTCATAATAAGAGTTAAGAAGAACGTTCTGTACGGGATTTCCTTTGGTGTCTTTAGTCCGGTTTATCATGAGAGCTAGAGTCAATCCAATTAAAATAATTTACAGCCTGAGTACAGTGAGGGTCAACATAATCCCACCCATGCGGCTTCTAATTGGGATTATTTCATTGTTTTTATAAAAGAAAATGAAAATCTTGACTGGAAATTTTCTAGGTTTGAACCATGAAAGTTGCCATTAAAAAATATATATATTAAAACAATGAAATAATCACAAGTAGAAAACGCATGGGGGGACTTCATATTGTCCCTCACTGAACTTCGCCATCATATCTAAATTGCATAAACAATCTATAGCTGACAAGTAAGATGTTATATTAATAATAGGGTAAAAATGAGAAATGAAGCTAAGGTTATTTTTTTTATTTGGTTAATTCACACAGCTTACGTTTCGGTTCTAACTAAATTGAGTTCATAAGATAGAGCAGAATTTTTTTTTATTTTTTTTTTTGTTCCCCTCTGTTATATTTGAAAATAGTTCTTAGGAAAGAATGAAAAGTCGATTAAAAAATTAAAGGTTTAAAATGATAATAGTGTTATCATCATTCATCGTTAGTTATCTAAGAATAATTCATTAGAAAGCAAAACTCTTGTATTTAAAAATTAATAGATTTTTATTAACTTTTCTAATCAATGTTTTCAAGTTTTTCCCAGCAACGTTTAGAGAGAAGGGGCTAATATTTAATAAAATTTGAATCGATCGAATCAAAGCAGGTGTAAATGCCTCCCCCCCCCACCCCCACCCTCTCGCGGTTTTACCAAACATACAAACTTTAAATAATAAACGCTGTGCGTGTACAAACAGATTCATGCATCATTGAAATCACCCCCCCCCGCCCCCGGCCACAAGGCTCTAATATCAGTGGGGAGTGAGATATGAATTTCCAATCACACCCCACCCCCTCCTCCCTTCTTTTTGTAATTAATAAACGATAAATTATTCAGAATAAAATCGATTTGAAATGTTTGTTTAAAAAAAAAAATAAAGTCAGAGCGTTTAATCCCTTCTGGGTAGGTTACTGGTTAAGTTAAGTAAATGTTCTTGACAAGCTTTTTACCTGTTTAAAGAATAAACACAAAGCACAATAGACGTGTGTGTGTGTGTGTGTGTGTGTGGGGAGAAGTGTTTGGGTTTTGGAGCCAGTGTCTGGTTCAAAAGTATTTTCAGTGTTTTATGTGTCTTTTGAAATTATGTTTACAAACATGTAGTGGCAAAAAAATCTGGTGTGAATGGTCGCACAGCATACAACTTTCTTTGAAAGTTTTGGGTTCTGTGCTTGTCACACCAGATTTTTTGTGTCGTCATATATTTCGTTTCAAGAATTCAAGATGTAAATTATGGGGGGGACAGATGTTTATAAGTTTTTTTTTAGTTATATGACAAGTGGCTAGATGGCAATACTAGGCTAGTTCAAAATTTATCCTGTAGAGTTCGTTCCATTCGCCAATAAAATAACATTTCTTCATGAATTTAATAACAAATACATTAAGTGGTTTAAAAATCTGAATGAATACCTTTTTTAAACCACAAATTATTTTAATTATAAATGACCTTTTGTTAAAAAAAAAAAAAAATTTAACAGTACAACGTGCCATTTAAGTAGCTAAAAAAGCTTTGAAATATCATAAGTATAAGAGCGAGTTAAGTAGTCAGTATCAAAACATGTGAATTGCAACAAGCTTGAGTTCAAATCTCTCGGGGAGCAAGTTTTTTTTTTTTTTTTTCTCGCTCCGCCTCTTTTACTTTTAGTACCATGACAAGCGTAGATGGCCCTAAACTTATAAATAATTTTTAACCTGGAGCTGTCCATCTTAATTGTGTTTGATCTGCGATGTAAAATTTATAAATATGAGAAAATATTTATATTTTTTGTTGCCATGGTAACCATTTCTCCTATCTTTCCTATGAAGTACCAGAGTAAAGTGTGCTTCAGAATATTTCAATTGCATAATAAGAATATACATTTTAAAGAGCATCTAAAAAAATAATTGAATTTTAAACAAAATTATTGAGAGCAAATTTTGGAAAAAAAAAACTGAAAAAAGTGCATCAGTAAAGAACTAGTACTCTTTGGTCGATTTTGTTCAAAAGCTTCGTGTCACGTCCCAGGGGGTAGGAAACTTCAAAAATAAAATTTCAACCCTCTAGTTCTTTTCGTTCTTGAGATATTTTATTCACAAACCCCAAACAAGTAAAAAAATTCAAGCTTTCTGATTGGTGGAATCTATTTCATCTTTTTCTTTTCTTTTTTTTCTCTAAATGAAGAAAATCCTTTGCTTAATTATTAAAATTAGATGTGATATAAAATATTTATAATTAATTAACGTTTATCTCCCACTATTTAAAATTCTCTATCAATCATATAAATATGAAAAAATGAAATTTTAAAATAAATTAGAATTATTAATTGAACCATGCGTGCACTAGCGAATTTTATATTTTTCTCAAAAGAAAAATATTTGACCTTAAGTAGAGTTGTGTCTTTGCAATTATGTTTACAAATCAAAAAAATATTTCAGTTATTGTGAGCTAAATAAATTATCCACTTCATTTTTTCTATTTTTGAATTCTTAACAAAAAAAAATTCTTTTTCTTATCTCTAAAGACGATAAGCAGACGGATTTTGTTAATTTCTATACCTGGCTGTTAATTGTTTTCCGATTCTACCTGCTCTAAATAATGTTTCTTTTTTTAAGTTTTCTTTCATTCAAACATAAAAGATGGCCTTCAATTATTTAGAGATTTCAATTGACATTCTTTTTGTTAATAACTCAATTAAGCTTTGAATAGATAAAATAACGTTCGTTTGCTTGAAATGGATTCTATTTTTTTTCTTTTGAACTTTGGACCAAATTATTGTTTTTTCTATCATGTATCGCTCTCTGAATTCCATAATGGCACAATTCAAAAAAAAAAAAAATATTAAGGATGAAATAAATAAGAGAGGTAGAAAATACTCTGCTTTAGACAAAAATATCAGATACCCTATAAAATGTGCAAACAATTTTTATTTATTGTGGACAGATGAAATTATAAAAATTTTATATTATTTAGCAGTTAAGTAATGCCAAACGCGGCGAAACCTCGGGTGGGTGACCGCGAGCAATAGGCGTGTGGAACGTCCCCTTGATGCTAATTAAATCAAATATTTAAAAAAAATTAAATTTATATTTTATACAACTAAAATCAAAGTTTTAAATAAATATGAATTTTTTAGAAATGATTGATTAGCCTATAAATAAAATTATTTTGATTAATTGATATTTAAATTGAGATTTATCGAAAATATAAATCGATTGATTTCTAAGAAAAAAAAAAAGAAATTAAAAATAGTTAATCATTATATGGATTAGATATTAAAAAAAAAAATATGGTGGGTGCACAACGTTAACAGAGTATCCAACAAATTCAAATCGTTTAAACAATCAATGAAGAAATGAATGAATTTTATAATCGGGGGAAATATAAAATTTTATTGTTATGTTTTAGATTGAGAAGAAAAAGAATAGAAGAAATTTATTAGACTTTTTTTTTTTATATTTAAAATGCATTTAGGGGATCGAGATTGACCTTTAGGCAAAAAATGCATCCGGTACTTTGTCCCTTTTTTTTATTATTTTCTCTATTACCTAATACAAGGCCAATACTATCAAACATTTTTTATAAATATAAAAAAAGGAAATTTCTTTCAGAAAAAAATTTCAGAAATGAGATGCGGCAGAAATTTGTTGAAATTTTTTTTTTTTTTTTTCTATTTATTCTTTCTAAATACCGGTAAATAAAAAAATAAATAAAATTCAATCGCTGAAACGAAGAGGAAAGTAGTCAGCAGGTAGGAAGAAGCCTCTATTATTAAATCAAATTTCTTTAGGCTTATTACAAAACGTTTCGGCCAATTTTATTGAGCCATCTTCAGTTGGATACGTCTGTCTCTCCATAAGCCATTCATTTACAGACCGAAACGTCGTAAATTGGTTGAGAGTGACTAACTCCTTCGTGCCTGATTTTCACTAAATGTGTATGCTCTGTATTAATTTTTTCTTAGAGAGGTTTCCTGGGGGGAGGGGGGATCTGGTGTGACTGGTCGCACAATTTTTTTCTTATTATCGGTAATTTAAAGGTGAATCAATTGATGATTGGGAAAGCCTGGCGCAGACAGATGAATGAGAAATAAAAATGCTGGAGGTACTTTCAGGCCAAATTTTAATACCACTATACAGCCGACGTTTCGGGGGACTCAACGCCTCCCTTCATCAGCACTCTAAACATTAAAAAAGGCAAACACACAGCTAGGTTAACAATGAATAATTCTCTTTTTTTTTCTGTCACATATATCCTTACAACAGTAGCTTGCTACTTAATAAGTAAAAAGAGAATTATTCATTGTTAACCTAGCTGTGTTTGCCTTTTTTAATGCTTAGAGTCCTGATGAAGGGAGGGTTGAGTTCCCCGAACGTCGCTGTGGGTATTAAAATTTGGCCTGAAAGTACCTCCAGCATTTTTATTTCTCATTCATAAAGGTGAATCCTGTACTTGTTTACCAAAATATAACAAATCAAATTTTTAAGTATAATTTTTAAAATTTTATATTAAAAATGAAAATTTTATTCCCAAAAAATATATATTTCTCAAATCTCAGGGGGATAATTACCCCCTTTACCCCCCCCCTTGATTTTTTCTAACAGTGCATGTTGTCTCTAACCAGATTGATAAAGAAAATCAAACTTTATATAACAGATTTCGACATTAATTTTCTACTTTTAATCAATTTTTTTTTTTTTTTTATTAAATTTATTGTCCTTATATTCCCCCTTTTTTTTTTTGAAGGTAAAAATTTGAAAGAAAGTGTCATTGACCTGAAAGCACTGCGAAAATAATTGAACAAATATCAGACGAAAAAAAAAAACAGTTATAACGAAAATGTTTATAGATATGTGTATGTATCTATGTATGTATGGAGCGAAGAGCATGAGTCTGCTTTGCATATGCCACAACAACATCTCCTATTAGGTCACCAATACCAACAAACAAAATGAAAAAAAAAAAAAAATCTTTTATATTAATCAAAATCAACGTATATAAAATCTCCTTTCACTCTGACATTTCAAAAGATTTGGTCCAGAGAATTGTGGGAATTGTATTGAGTAAATTTTAAACTTAGGCTCTTCTAACACTATTAAATCCAAATGAACTAGTCCGATATAAAGTCCGTAGATGAATAGGAATTTATTTTTCAAAAATATAGAATCGGATGTCAACTTTTACTTTCCCGAATTATCCTGAAAATATATTTAAGTTAAAAATTTATCCCGGTTTAGCCAACTTCCACTCAAATATAATAATAAATTAAAAATTTTACTATGTATATAACGAATTATGGCTTTTGTGTAATTAGATTAATGATATAAAAAGGATACAGCCAATAATAAATAAAAAGCATCTATTTTGTTAACATTCTTTATTTAGGAACGTTTCGGCTATGATCAATAAAGCCTTCATCAGCTCTTCAAGAGTATATTTTATATTATTAACATACAAAACAGATATTGTCATAAGAAATATAATACATATAAACTTTGCATGTTAATAATATAAAATATACTCTTGAAGGGCTGATGATGGCTTTGTTGATCATAACTGAAACGTTCCTAAATAAAGAGTGCTAACAAAATAAATGCTTTATTTATTATTGGCTGCGTCCTCTTTATATCATTAATTCAAAAATTTTACAACTTGAAATTCGAATGTCGAAAACTAAATGTCGACACAAAAGAAATCTGGTGTGATAAGCAGAGAACACAACTTTCGATTACCGAAGGTAAGAGAAAGTTGTGTGCTGTGCGACTAGTCACACCAGATTTTTTGTTCTTGCAACAAACGTTTGATAATAAAAAATTGTAATATTAATAATTATAATCTATAGTGCCTTTGCAAAATGCTGGATGATATTGATCATAAAAAGCAAAAGTGAAAATATTAGCTTCTTCGCTTAAGACATGCTGGCAAATCTTTGACATTTTTTGGTTGAGAATATTAATAAAAAAGAAATTGCAAAATCTTTATTTGATTCGTTGCCTTTTTATTTCTAAATGTTGTTATTAATATTTTTGTAGTAACAAAATTAATAAAATTTTTTTTTTTAATTTCATATTTTTGGTTAAATCAATGAGAAAAAAAAATTGATTTTTTACCTATTTGTATGGTCAATAGAGACTTTTTAATTGCGAAAGATAATTTTAAAATCTCATTTATTTTATTTAGTTTTATTAATTAAATAGGCAAAGAGCAGAGGCCGAGAGAAGATAAAAAATCTGGTGTGACTGGTTGCACAGCACACAACTTTCACTTGTGTACTGAGCTGTCACACCAGTGTCGAGATATTTTTAGTTTCCCATAGCACCTTAGTTAACTTGACCACTTGGGTTTTCATAGAAGGCACTACTGGGCTACGGTAGCTAGCATGCTTCCATTAGAAATACTGTGTACTTCATACTCCTTTTAGGAAAAAACTTCTTAGTATACTTTTTAAAGAGCATCTAAAAAAGGAGCAGATTCAAGGCAGCCAAAAGAAATAAAGAAAAATAATATATTTATCTTTCGCTTTATTTTACACACTTGTCGACGTTTCTGCCGATATTCCGGTCTTCATCAGGACAAAGTGTTGTTTGTCTAGAGTTCATAGAAAGGCTCTTGACAACTCCTGACAATACGTTCGTGTGAACATTCGTCAGATGTCATGACTTCTGGTTCAGTAGTGCCTCGATGAGCTCGAGACAAACAGCACTTTGTCCTGATGAAGGCCGGGAATAACGGCCGAAACGTCGACAAGTGTGTAAAATAAAGCGAAAGATAAATATATGTATTTCCATCAATATCTTGACATCGAATTTTTGTCATGATCGCAAATTTCTCTCTCTCTCTATATTACCCATATATAGGTAAGAGCAAGTTAAGCAATCGATAGATATTGATCAGATTTGGGTGTTGAAATGTTTTTAAGATTTTAAATGATAAAAGAAAATTTTTGTTTTTTTTTTAAATAAATTTTTGCATTCTTTTTTTTATTTTCTTATCTCTTTTTTTTTAAAGGACGACATTATCAGTATTTAAAATATCTGATAAGAAACAAGGTCTATTAAATAACAAATTCCGGTTGAGTTTTTTGAAGCGAATAATGACGATCGTTCTTTAGAGTAGAAACAACTCGATTATCCGAATTAAATTGAGAGAGAAAAGGATAATTAATCAAAAGACAAACAAAAAAAAAAAACGTAATAAACGTAGATAAGATGCTGTTAATTGAGTTTCTATTTCGTTATTCACTTTGCATCTTGTCCAGATTAATTTCGGCATGCTAGACAAAAAATTTTTTTTAATTTTTTATCAGTTTCAATTTAAATGTTGAATAATTAATTAAAGCAGTTGTCGATATTCCAAAAGGATCGTTATCATGAGTTTAAAAAGAAATTTTTCTATTCAATAATCTAAATGTCAATTATACGAGAGTTGAGGTTAATTTTTGTGGCATTTGATAGGAATATATTTAGAGGCACTTTGTCAAAGAATTCTTTTAATAGCTAAGCGTTTAGCCAATATATAGAAAGTATAATTGAATTCGTTATAAATAAATAAATATAAATAATTCAACTTATTTCATTTATGTTTCTATATAGTGTGAAAAAATAAAATTCTTTGTTTTTGTAAAATTTACGCATATTTTTGAAATGAGCTCTTTTGTTATAAAATATCAAACATCACGTTCTTCAGAACTAAATTGAAAACCCATTTGCTGCAATATCGTCTGTAATTCAAAAATCGCCCTTATTGAGTTATTGGCACAGAAAAGATAACAAAAAAAGCTCTTTATCTGTGACTTCTCTGAGCTTTTCATACTCTTAAAATATCAGATTTTTTAAAAAATTTTTGTTGCCTTCTGAAACCGTAACATTTTTGTTAAAAAGAAGCTGCGTGGCAGGTGTACCAGTGATATTTCGAAAATAAATAATTAATTTCTGATCTACCATTTTTAATTCCGAATTTTAATAAAAATATTGATTACAATATTATTTTTTTTTTTTGATCCCCTTAAGCTTAATAATTTCGAGTTATGACACTCTTGAAGCCAAATGAGCGATATGATGTTAAGAAAAAAATAAACAAGAAATTCTAAGCGAATGAAATTTTGTAGTAGAATTATTCAATT
>JAKCPI010014632.1:0-26191 GCA_023213315.1 Euborellia annulipes | reverse complement strand
GACTTCCCCGAGACTTTCTAGTATATTCTTTTGGAATTACGTCTGGGTGTGTGTGTGAACACAATTACTTAAAAAAGCAAGCAGCTAGATCGATGAAATTTGGTATATGCTCCTTACACTAAAATTGTAGATTTCTATCAACTTTTGGAGTAAATACGTCACTTTGAAGTAGTACTTTACCTAATAAGTTTTTTCAGAAATTTCGAAATTTTCAATTTCTTTGTTTTATTATGATAAAATACTCAATTTTAAAAAGCTTTTGATCTTTGATATTTTTCCGAAAACTCAATAGTTTTTGCAGAGGCGTACCGAGGCAGTTGGGGGCCTAGGGCGTCACTAGAAGAGGGGGCCCTGTATTTTTTTTTCGGGGGGGGTGCTCATCTTGAAATATCCTTCACCACCATACACAAAAATATTTTTAAAATACCGTATATCCCTGAACCCCAAGGGCCCCGGGGCCTCAAAGAGAAATTTTCATTAAATTTTCTTTTTTTTTTCTAAATTTTTCCGTTTTTAATTGAGCCCTGAGGGCCCCGGGGCCTCTCAAAGAGAAATTTTCATAAAATTTTGTTTTTTTTTTCTTTCTAAATTTTTCCGTTTTTACTTGAGCCCTGAGGGCCCCGGGGCCTCACAAAGAGAAATTTTCATTAAATTTTCTTTTTTTTTTCTAAATTTCTTCGTTTTTACTTGAGTCCTGAGGGCCCCGGGGCCTCTCAAGAGAAATTTTCATTAAATTTTATTTTTTACTTGAGCCCTGAGGGCCCCGGGGCCTCTCAAAGAGAAATTTTCTTTTTTTTTTATCTATATTTTTCCGTTTTTAATTGAGCCCTGAGGGCCCCGGGGCCTCAAGAGAAATTTTCATTAAATTTTCTTTTTTACTTGAGCCCTGAGGGCCCCGGGCCTCTCAAAGAGAAATTTTCATTAAATTTTTTTTTTCTAAATTTTTTCGTTTTTACTTGAGCCCTGAAGGCCCCGGGGCCTCTCAAAGGGAAATTTCCATTAAATTTTTTTTTTATAAATATATGGGGGCCTATGCCGGCTCGGGGCCTGGGGCGGAACGCCCCCCTCGGTACGCCACTGGTTTTTGAAATAATCACAGAAGAAAACGACATTTTTCGTTCGTTGGAGCGAATGTTGAGAAAATCGAAATAACTGAAAAAGTACATCAGTCAAGTACTAGTACTTTTGGGTCGATTTTGATTAAAAGCTTATTTTCACGCCCTAGGTGGGTGTCTAACTTAAACATAAAATTTAAATATAAAATTTCAACCTCGTAGCTCAATTCCTCCATGCTTTAATTGAACCCAGATAGACAGGCAGACCATGCCGCGAACACCGATTTCGATTTTCGATTCAGGGGACCTTAAAACGTGAAGATCCATAAAAATCTCGACTTCGAATTTTTGACATCAATCCAATACTTTCTCTCTATATATTTTAACATATATATAAAGGTAAGAGAAAGTAAAAAACATTTTTATTTTGGATTAAGAAAGGGATTATCAAGTTAATCCGTATGTGTATGTAAGACTCTCTTTGTGTGTCGTCATAAATCGATTTGAGTCAACATCCAAGGGATGTGTAGGTACCTTCAATTTGACTACAAGAAGTAATCCTCTTAAACAAGTAGAGAGAGAGGGAGAGAACTGACTTGGGTAATATCCATAATCCCCTTCTTGAGTTGCCTCTCTCCTGATGAAGAACAAGTATTAGGATAGATGGGCGACTAAGATAATAATAGATAAATAAACACTGCTTTTTTTTCTCTTTTGTTCAACTTGTTAGTTAAGATTAAAATAACATATAAGCAAAAACGGATTTCATTAAAGGGGCAAAAACTAAGAGGAGGGATGACAGCCAAAGAAATTGAATATAATTTCTTTTTTTTTTTTAATTGATGTATTTATTTTTAAAAAAATCTGGTGTGACTGGCGCAAAGCACACCACTTTCTCTTACCCTTCGGTAAGAGAAAGTTGTGCACCGTGCTGGACACACCAGATATATTTAGTTTCCCATAGCACCTTAGTTTCAAACTTGCATTTTAAATGTTGACTGCTTGAAATAAACTATGGTTATTTTTCAAAATTTTAATCTCATATTTGGACATTTTATACACAATATAGAATCGTAAATAAATACAAAATTTCATAAGAATTGAAAAAAATTTTTTTTAATATGTAATAAGTTCCAAAGAGGACCCCCCCCCCTTTTGAATCGAAATTAACATACAATCCTCATTGGGCTTTAACATTGGCTCTATGGATGGAAGAGGCGGAAAGTGAATTTGAAAAAACTAAATTACATAAGCAAAGTGTACTTCAAACAATTTTCACAAAATATTACTGATATACTTAAGTAAAATAATAGAATAAATAAAATCTAGCCTAATCTTAAGTCCTGTAGTAGTAGCCAATTGAGATGAGACGGGATGCGAGCTCCAGACATCCTAGCACAAGTGGCAAGAACTATGCCCGTCTCATCTCAATTGGCTACTAATCAAAAAAATTTTTCCCTTTTTCTTTTTCTTTATTTTCCTTTTTCGGTTGATAAGCCATTTAGGGGTTTATACATGTAGTATATAAATTACAGTATATTAGGGATTGAAAAGTTTTTGGCTTTGTATCCCATTTTGAATGGGAGACAAAAAGTCGTGCGACTTTTGTCTTGCGACTTCTCGCAACACGGAAAAATGTTGCGAGACTTTTCGAAAATCGCGCGAATTTTGTCGCTAGGTGTGTACTGAGCTTTAAAATTCACTCTTTTAGCTTTAAAATGAAAAAAAAAAAAGTTTTTTTTAGCTTGAATAGATAGAACCGAAGTTATGTATTTTTAAAAATGAGTCTCCAAGACCAAAATCAAAAATTCTCAAATTTTTTATTTGAATTTTACATCTTGAATTCTAATATATTGATGGAAATATATATATATATACCGACACAAAAAATCTGGCGTGACAAGCACAGTACACAATTTTCTCTTGCCGAAGGGTAAGAGAAAGTTGTGTGCTGTGCAACTACTCACACCAGATTTTTAAATAATTATAATTAATTAAATGAGAAAGCACTCAAAAGGGAAAATTAGACTCCCCCAGGAGGTCGAATTCCAGCTAGTAGTTTATACGTATTAAGGCAAGTCACTACTACATACACAATATGATATGAAGGTCTAAACATTTCACCTGTTTTGTTTAACAGCCGGCACTCTCTCACTCTTAGGCACTTACTTGTATAATGACTCCTCTCAGATTATTATCATAAACACAAAAGCCAAAACAAACTGTTCGCATGTTGATGTTGACGTCACAAAGATAAACACATTAAAAGAGTGAAGAGGAATAAAAAAATCTGGTGTGACTGGCGCACAGCACACAACTTTCTCTTACCCTTCGGTAAGAGAAAGTTGCGCACTGTGCTGGTCACACCAGATTTTTTGTGTCGAGATATATTTAGTTTCCGATAGCACCTTAGTTTCAAACTTGCATTTTAATTGTTGACTGCTTCAAATAAACTATGGTTATTTGTCAAAATTTTAATCTCATATTTGGACATTTTATACACAATATAGAATCGTAAATAAATACAAAATTTCATAAGAATTGGAAAAAAAAATTTTAAATGCCTAAAAAGTTCCAAAGGGGACCCCTTTTGAATCGAAATTAACATACAAATCCCTATAGGAAATTAACATTGTTCCTATGCGAAGATGAGGTGGAAAGGGAATTTAAAAAGAGTAGAGAGAGACGATAATGTTTGCAAGTGAGAGAGAGACATATATGTTTTCTTTGAAACAATTAAAGACACAAATAAATTTAAAATAAATGGGAATTTAAATAATAATTGATTTTTAATCTAATAAAAAGAAAAAGATTTAAATTCCGTTACTATGGCAACCATTTCTATCTTTCCTATGAAGAACAAGAGTAAAGTGGTCTTCAGAAGATTTCAACGGCAAAATGAGAATATACATTTTAAAGAGCATCTAAAAAAATAGTTCATTTATGAATTTTAAAAAAAATCCTTGGAGGGAATTTTGAGAAAATCGAAAAAAACTGAAAAAGTACATCAGTAAAGTACTAGTACTTTTTGGCCGATTTTGTTCAAAAGCTTATTTTGAGCGTGTGGGAAGGTACCTAGCTTAAATATAAAATTTCAACCTCCTAGCTCAATTCCTTCATGCTAAAAATCGTTACACACACACAGACACACAGACACACACACAGACCAATTTGCGGGACCCACTTTTTGGACTCAGGGGACCTCAAAACATGTATATCCATCAAAATCTCGACATCGAATTTTTGACATGATCGCAATACTTTCTCTCCTATATATTTCATATAGGGTACGAGAAAGTAAAAAAGTAAAAAAGTGGCTAAACAGTATGACAATAAATGGTTAAGGCGGCTACTAGGAACCGACCGAATATTCGGTTTCGGTTTCGGCCAGTTTCGGCCAAAAATCATGGTTTCGGCCGTAGTTTCGGTTTCGGCCAAAAAGTAGCCGAAACTTTCGGCCGGCCGAAACTTGAGTTTTAAAAAAAAAGGTCAAATGATTTGCACTTGAAGGAGAAAATTTCACGGAGGGGAAAAAATTTCAAAAAAAAAATATATAAATTTTTTTATAGGAAATACAAGTTTCGGTTTTCGGGTTACGGTTTCGGCCGAAACTAAGGTTGAGGCCGAATATTCGGTTTCGGCTGAAAATCTTGTTTGGGTCGGACCCTAGCGGCTACACACATAACTGCACACTTGACAAGCATGCATGTGCATTCTTTTTGTACCAGCATGCACAAATTCCCTTCGGTACAAGCATGCTTGTGCAAGAAACAGCTTATGCCGAAAATGTCAAACTCGGAAGGTTATTTTTTGAAGATAACAAAAATACTCACTTGCTTTAAACAGGGACACTATAAATATTAATATTTTAAATGAATTAATATATATTAAATAAATATCAAATGTCAAGACGTCTATAAAATGGCGGAAATATGCTTGAGCATGATTAAAATGCAATCGAGTATCAAGCGGCTTGCATAATCAAAATGCTTGAGCAAAATTCTCCTACAGTCGCTACAGTTTGCTTATACAAAAAGATTGCACGTGCATGCTTGTCAAGTTTGCAGCTAGGGGTCGTCCACATATAGCGTAATTTGCAGAACTTGTAGCAGAATTATTAAATATAAATAAATTATATCAGATCAGATACAATTGAAATAAATGGTCAAGAGAGACGATGGTCACTTAGCCAGACAAATCAGAGTGAGTGTAAAACTCAAACCTCTTAGCGCATCTCTTCTGAGGATGATCCCAACCAGGATCGAAACGTCAACATGATGGAATAAAAATAATGAAATCCTGAACAGAGAGTTCAATTTCGTGGAGACTTAATACCTGGCTGCATTCTCCTTTTCCTATCTACTGTTTAAATACAACAGCTACTTTCGGTAAATTCTTCAAATAATGAAATATAACAGGGTGCGGACTTTCTTCTCCTTTCACCAAAATAAAAATATATTACTGTATTTGTACAGTGAGCGCCACAATTAAGTCCCCACCTGATAGCTTTAGCCCTAAGTATATATAGTATATGGTATACAGTATATGGGTATATGGTGTATAGTGAAGTAATTTTAATGACCGAAAAGGTAAAACGTAAAATCTGGTACAGATGATTTTATTTTACTTTTTCAAATTTAAAATTATTTCACCATTTACCAAATACTATACCATATACTTAAGGATAAAGCTATCAGGTGGGGACTTAATTGTGGCGCTCACTGTACAGTATGTTACAAATTTGTATGAAAACAATACAAAATACAAACAATCTATTTTATTTTCGGATAATCCCCGGCCCATGAATAACCGGGGTTCTACTATATTAAGATTGAATTTTAAAGGATTTGGTTGGGTGGAAGCTGAAAAACGGTGGTTCGGTTTCCGCTCCCTACGAACCGATCAATTCCTTGTTTTAATATCCTCTTACAAACACTTAGGACTATACATTTTCCAAACCTCATCCTAATCTGATGAATAGTTGCAAAGATATAATCAAAATAAAAAGCTACATCCTTTAAGGAATTTTTTTATGCATTTCTCGAGGCCTGATGACCTAAAACGTTAAGATATATTAAAAATTGTTGAATTTTTCACGATAATAGTATTTCCCCTTTAAGTGCTACTACAACAGGCCACGTAGCTTCGCTAAATCAGTTGAAATGTTGACATGAACGCACTTTTGACGTGTTAACGTCATCTGTCTCCACCCCCCACTCATATTTTTGTTCTATTTCAATAGTTAATTTGATAATAAAACGTTTAAATAGATTAAAAAGTATGAAGAGAAGCAGTTGAAAAGAAAATTAGCTCATTCAATTATTTAATTCTTTCTCTTATAGTAAAATAATCTTACGACTGTCTGTCCTGGTACGTGAACATGAAAAAAAAAGCGTTAACACGTGTTAAGAATTCTAGTTGAAACGAGAAATTAATAATTAAAATCAACTTGGACTTGGAATGGCTTTTATAATTTATTTCACTCTTTCTCTCTTCCAGTCCCCTCCTTCTTCTTTTGGATATTAAAAACCTATAAAATTGTAAGGTGAATTTTAAGTAAACAAAAATCTAAAAAATCTGGTGTGACTGGCGCACAGCACAATAACTTTCTCTTACCTTCGGTAATCGAAAGTTGTGTTCTGTGCTTGTCACACCAGATTTTTCGTGTCGACATATATTTAGTTTCCGAGTGTACGGTACATTCGATTTTCAAGATGTAAAATTTATAAGTATGGCAAAATATTTATATTTTGTTACCATGGCAACCATTTCTCCTATCTTTTCTATGGAGTACAAGAGTAAAGTGGTCTTCAGAAGAATTCAATGGCAAAATGAGAATATACAATTTAAAGAGAATCTAAAAAATAATTGATTTTTGAATTAAAAAAAAATCGTTGGAGCGAATTTAGAGAAAATCGAAAAAAAACTGAAAAAGTGCATCAGTAAAGTACTAGTACTCTTTGGCCAATTTTGTTCAAAAGCTTCGTGTAACGTCGCAGTTGGGTGATTAACTTAAATATAAAATTTCAACCTCCTAGCTCTTTCCGTTCTTGAGATATTTTGTTCACACACACACACACAGAGACACACAGACAAACCATATCGCGAAAACCACTTTTTTTGGATTCAGGGGACCTCAAAACGTGAAGATCCATCAAAATCTCGACATCGAATTTTTGACATGAATCCAATAATTTCTTTCTATAAGGGCCTATATATGTATATTAACATATACATATAGGTAAGAGAAAGTAAAAAAATAAATGGTGAAATCTTTAGCTGAAAAATCATTCTTTCTAATCGTATTTTCAACATAATTATACCTCTTAAAACAGAGGAGATATTCAAGCCGCTAAACTTTTTCGTGCATGCCTCCCTACCCGTCCACTATAGACACATGATTTGTAAGACGTTGTCACGTCAATATATTTCTTTTTTTGTTTTATAATTTCAACTATTTTGCTTTCTATTGATAATAATGCGCGTAATTGTTATTTTTACTGTTTGTTTTTCTAGAGGATGGGGCATGGAGGCGGCACGGCCTAGCGGGGGGAGTGTCATCGACGACATAGGCGCTCCTAACGCGGAGCCCCTCGCCTGGGACCGAGTGCTGCTGGCAGTCGTCCTCGTCATCCTCATCGCCATCACTGTGGTTAGTCTCATTTATTTATTTATCTAGTACGGCTTAGGGTTTTACAAATTTTCTATATACAGTATAATATCGATTGTTGTTTTCTGGCTTTACATCAAAGAGCTTTGGTGACTGATGGTCGTCTTTCAACCACTCATTTTTTACTTTTTTTATCAAAATCGTTTAATTAGACCTTGATTAAAAGATATCTGGAGAAAAATTTTTTTTTCGAATTTTAATTAGAAAGATAATGAGTGATCTCATATGAGATCACTGGGACAATCTGTATAACAAAATTACTGGTACGCAACTTTCTTTTACGTTTGGTTTTGTACTGTGCTTGTCACATCAGATTTTTTGTGTTGACATATGTTTAGTTTCCGTCGATATATTAGAATTCAAGATACAAAATGAATCCAATACTTTCTCTCTCTATATATTAACATATATATAGAGGTAAGAGAAAGTAATATATAAACAGAGAAAAATATTTATATTTTGTTACCATGGTAACCATTTCTTCTACCTTTCATATGAAGTGCAAGAGTAAAGTGTGCTTCAAACAATTTTGAGGGCAAAATGAGAATATACATTTTAAGACAGACCATGTTGCGAAAACCACTTTTATGGATTCAGGGGACCTTAAAACATGTATATCCATCAAAATCTCCACATCAAATTTTTGACATGAATCCAATACTTTCTCTATATATTATCATATATAGATATAGATAGATGACAAGCATGCATGTGGAATTTTTTATACAAGCATTTAAAGCAAGTGAATATTTCTTGTTATCTTCGAATAAATAACCTTCCGAGTTTGACATTTTTAGCTTAATTTTTGACATAAGCTGTTTCTTGCACAAGCATGCTTGTGCCGAAGGGAATTTATGCATGCTGGGAGAAATCGTAATTTTAGGAATTAATAACTCAAAAAGTTATAGGAATTTCGGGATGAAAATAATTTTCCTGTAATCCCTAGAAGGTCCTCTTTAAGCATACAAAATTTGGTTTCGATATTCCAACGGGAAGTTTTCTAAATAGAGCGTGTTAGACAGACAGTCGGACATTAGCGAATTATGTAAATAAATAGATTTTTAAAACGTTTAACTAGTGATGAGAAGTGGCTGTAGACTTTGAATTGGGTATAGGAGACTTTGCAGCCAAGGAATTAAATAAAAAAACTTTTATTTATTAACCGTCGACATTTCGGTCGCAAATCACGACCTTCCTCAGGACGATTAATTGTTAGAATACAAGGTTAACAGTATTATATTCAATTATCATTGTAAATTATACAATATTTATTTGGGCTATATGAATTAAGATAAGAGTGAGTGACTTGTTCGCTTAGGGCTTCTAAGCGAGCAAATCACTCGCGTCGCGCCGCCTAAATGTGCTCTAGCCTTAAACGTGACGTTGTTTACTATATCGATGATTTGTTATTGGTCGGATAAGTTTTCTAGTTGACTAGATGTGAAGCAATCGGCCCTTACTAATAATAATAGCTCCTACTTTCCCTTAATCAGCAAGTAGATACCCCCCCCCCCCTGGGGGTTGAATCCCCTTTCAATACTGACTATAGCTACGGTTTTATTTATTTATTTGTTTTTTCCGAACACCATAGAGGATACTTTTATAGCAACAGAATAAAAACAAAAAATGTAAACGCTTGTGATAACAAGTGGCAGGCAGAACTCTTTCTCTTTAAGCAAAAACAAACAACCAGCTAGAGAGGGATATAAAATGTTATCAATTGGGTCAAAAAATATATGTTTTAATAACAACTCTTTGCTTTTTTTATTTTAATAAAGAAAAATAAGATAAACTCGTATTAGTTGAGATTAGAAAAGGTATAAATTATAATAGTGGTAAATGAAATTCCTTTATCTATTATTATGAAAATGATTTCAACCGAAACAACTCTGACTTTAGTCAAGAATCGATCTTTTACTGAAAATAATCGACTTTTTAGAATCGAGTTGAAACTCTTTCAAGTCGATTAGAATCGATTCTCACTGGTCGACGTCGACTTTTTTCTTCCAATACTTAGTATCCGATGTTAATATAGTTTGTAACGTTTTCATTGATTGACTTTCATCTTTCTTTTAAAACCTACACATAGCACACCAATCAACACGCTTTCTAAGATCGGTTAGTGAACATATGTGGCATTCTTAATTCCTCAATTTTAATGTTTTATTTTGATACTCAACTTTCATATTTTATTTTAATGTTCGGTGCCATATCACGTGCAAATGCTGGTTAGAATTTATATTATATAAAAATATTGAAAACAATATTGTCTGTGTTGTATTTAATAAAGTGTTTAAATACTTAATAAATCTTATATTATATTTAATATAAATAAATATATTTAATAGCCCCCCTTTACTGAGTATCTCCTAAGCACGAGTAATAGATTTTTTAAAGTCTACTTAAAATTTGAAAAGTCGAGTTCAGAAATGATTAATCGATTCCAAAATCGAAAAATCGACTTTTCGAGCGTCTTTTCGTTCCCTTTTGCTGCCCACAAAGAACAAAATCTTCCTCACAAAATTCCACTTACAAAAAAAAAAAAAATATTCTTTAAAATGCGAGGATCTAAAGAAATTAAAATCCTAAAGAGCTCTATATTTGTATTAATTTTTATACCAGTTTATACTCTAACATTTTTACTTTCTCTTACCTCTATATATTTTAATATACTGTATATATATGTCAATATTCATGTCAAAAATTCGATGTCAAGATTTTGATGGATATACCCCTTTTGAGGTCGCCTGAATCCAAAAAAAAAGTAAAAGTGGTTTTCGCAACATAATCTGTCTGTCTGTGTGTTTGTCTGGGTTCAATTTAGCATGAAAGAATTGAACTAGGAGGTTGAAATTTTATATTTAAGTTAAGTACCTCCCGAGGGCGTGAAAATAAGCTTTTTATCAAAATCAGCCAAAAAGTACTAGTGCTTTACTGATGTATTTTTATAGTTTTTTTTCGATTTTCTCAAAATTTGTTCCAACGATTTTTATTAAAATTCGAAAATCAATTATTTTTTAAATGTATATTCTCATTTTGTGATTAAAATCTTCTGAAGACCACTTTAATCCTTGTACTTCATAGAAAAAAAGAGAAATGGTGGGAATGGTAACAAAATATAAATATTTGCTTATAAATTTTACATCTTGAATTCTTATATATCGGCGGAAACTAAATATATCTCGACACAAAAAAATCTGATGGGACAAGCACAGAACACAACTTTAAGTTCCCGAAGGTAAGAGAAAATTGTGTGCTGTGCAACCAGCCACACCAGATTTTTTTATAAAACATTTTTATTCAATTGAAAGAGAACACAAAAACCTCAGAAAAAGTACAACTAAACATACATACAGGTGTCACGTCATAAGAAAGATATTTGTTAGAAATTATTTATTATCTGACCTTTTTTATGTCTCACTTGTCAAATGTAAAAATTCACTTCATTTGTTTGAATAGATAGATGCTTTTTGTTTTTTTCTAATTGAAATGTCAGATAGACAAGTTGATCCAAGAATTAACTACAGGTTGGTTAGTTTCTCATCTTATGCATATTAATAATCAAGAGAGAATACGTTTCCAATTGTGGTCCAGCCATCCATCCAAGGTCCATCTGCGAGCCAAGATGGGCTGAAAACAATGAATGGTCATGGGGCATAGACCTATTTATTAATGGACTACCAGCAGCAGCATCTCTTCTTTCCTCCCAACCCACTATTAAAATTTAATTGTCGAAAAGACCCTAGGGGGAGCGAGTGCTTCTTTAAATATTCATTTGCCATTCTCGTCATTTCAAATTAAAACTCGCTCCCTCCCCTCTCGCAGTCCATTTAAATAACGCCATTATTAATGACTCAAAAATAATTCTTTTCTTATTAAAGAAGAAATTCATTTAGGGCGGTTCTTATTTTTTTAACCATGACCCACTCAAAAAAATATGGTGTGACTGGCCGCACAGCACACAACTTGCCAAAGGGAAGAGAAAACTAGCCACAATGCCCGCCTTCGATTATTTCCAAGCAAGGGCGGATCCAGAGGCGTTTCTCGGGGGTAATCTGGTGTGACTGGTCGCCTAGCACACAATTTTTTTCTTAATTTTGGTAATTTAAAGGTGCATTCAGTACTTGTTTGCCAGAATATAAATACAAATCAAATTTTCAAGTATTAATTTTTAAAATTTTACATTCAAAATAAATTTTTTTCGAAAATTATTTTTTTTTTTTTTTTTTCAAATCTAAGGGGGGGGGGTAATTACCCCCTTTACCCCCCTTGTATCCGCTCTTGTTTCCAGGTCACCAAGCTTGTTATGAATGAATAAGCCTCGCCCCTTAAAGCGACTTTACACTTTAGTAATGATATACAAACTGATTTATAACATTTTGCCATCTAAGCACGAATTTAACAAGTTGTCGATTGTGTGTACACATGGATGGGTAAAATTCACTAAAAAAAAGGATCGCGATGCCGGCAAGTGGAAAGATCCCCAATCCGATTCGATTTCCAAAATTTGAATCTAGATTCTAGATCAGATTTTAAATCCTTTTTTTTTTCGACACAATACTTCTATCAAATTGCTTTGCTTTCATTCAAGCATTTTTTTTTTTTTTTTTTTTTGAGGAATCAAAATTCAATCGCTGAGAAGAAATATTCCCGTCTGTTGAAATTCATTTGATCTTTTTTTTTAAGGAACAGATGCTCTCAATAATGGATAAATATTTTTTTAAGATTTAAAAATATGCCTGAAATAAAAATAAGCCTATACGAACTGAGGATGGCCGAATAAATTTTGTCCCAAACCTGCACAAAGGCGTTCTTTTCTTTGCTGCTCATGTACTTTCTCTTTCCAAACTTTTCCCAACTTGATTTAAAAATAATTCCGATCTTAAAACCTTAGAGAGAAATTGAAATTAAATCCAAACCCAAAATCCTGTATCCAATCAGATTTAGGGATTTATATTCCTGTGTAAACATGTATAAATTCAGCTTGTTGAGAATTCTTAATTTTGGCTGCGCTTAGTCTTAATCTTGGTCAGTGCTGATGTTTCGGGCCCATTCAACAATAAATTAAGCCCATGCACCTACTACAATTCTCATTGACAATTAAGCATGCATTTAATGGTATAAGCAAATTTTGTATTATAATTTGTATGACCTACATGTATCAATCTAAACAACATTAACGATTTATCGTCCTGAAGATGGGAGCGATGCGTTCCCGAAACGTCGACGATATTTAAATAAAGTTTTTGTTCTTTGCTAGCTGCCTTCATCTAACTGTTTCTGTTTGAGAGGGGGCTCTCTCAGCACCTATTTCTTTTGAAGAATGCATCACTGAGAGGGAATCCTTTTTTTACGTCCCTTCCACGGGATGTCACAGCAGCTCCCTCTCCTCGTAGAGTTGCCTGGGAGCTGTTGCAGCGAGATCCAATATTCCAATCCAGTGTCTGTTTGAGAATTTGTTTGTATTAAATAAATATTTTTATTTAATGAAAAATCCCTTAAAAGCCCAGGATTTGAGCGCGGATCTTCTGTAGAAGCCGGCATCCTAGCCCACTACACCAGTGAGCCCTCCAGAGGGGGAATTTTTTTTTTTTTTTTTTTTTATTTGAGGGAAAAGCCTTAAATACGGCATAAAAACCCTCAATAGCCTACAAAAAAAATCATTCCCCGGTTATTTACCCCTGGTGCATCGTGCACGGAGGCACGCACCAAACCCAAGTACCGGTATCTAGCGTAAGAGCCATTAACCCGGTTCCCAATGTTGGGAGTGAGAGGCCCTTCACCTCCCTACTCCCCAAAAATCAGTCCCTTTCGGGACTGGTCTCCTCCCCTCCAATCCCAACCCAGGGGGAAAAAAAAGAAAATTTAATTATATAATAATTTTTATTATTTTAATTTGAGAGATATTTAATTTATTATAATTAATTGCCTTTGATTGTTATAGCCACGTAGTTAGCACTACTTCAAATCCTGGGTTAATTTTCTCAACAAATTAATATTTTAAAATGATGATAGTCATCTCTCTCTTGTAATTTGCCGCCTGTCTTTTGCTTCTCTTTTCTAATTTAGAAATATTAAGCTTGAAAGACTTTTATCGGATTATTTCTTTTTTCTTTTTTTTTGCTTTATTATGAAAAAATTAATTAATCTTCCTCTTCTTGTCTTTATTTTTTATTTTCTATTTTTTTAATTACGCTGTTTGTTTTGTTTCAGGTTGGCAACACGTTAATCATCGTGGCTGTGTTGACAACACGACGTCTTCGTACAGTCACCAATTGTTTTGTGACCTCACTGGCTATCGCTGATTGGCTTGTGGGTCTTTGCGTAATGCCCCTTGCCGTCGATTACCACTTCAAAGGTAGCTAGCTAGACAATAACATAGGGCAGGCAACACTGATTCTGCGGCATGGGATTTATTAAACAATTTTAAGTAATTTTGGTCTGCTGAATACAAAAATATTTTTGTTGAATTCACTCTACTTTCTTTTTGAGATAAAGGCAATCCAATTTATCCTGGGAATTACATTAAAGGAGATTATTTTTTAAAACGTTTATTTTAAAATTATCAAATGATTTCAAACAAGCAAAGTGCTCTAAATGATACAAAGAAGAATAAAATTAATACAAAAACAAAAATATATCAATAAGAGTTAAGAAGATCGTTTTTTACGGGATTTCCTTCGGTGTCTTTGGTCCAATTTATCATGAGTAAAGCCCGGATTTTTATGCAGTAAAAACCCTTATGACATATAATATGCAGTAAAAATATTAAAATATGCAGCAAAGATCTATATACAAAAATATCAATAAATCCCAAAAGGTAGGCTAGATCAACTGATGTAAAACAAATCGTGTTATATTGTTGGAAGGAAATAGTGTAAAAACAAAAATTGATCCGCAACAAAAACTAAATTTAATGTAAAAAAAAAAAAACTGGTTTGACGGGTCGCACAGTATACAACTTTCTCTTACCATCGGTAATTGAAAGTTGTGTTCTGTGCTTGCCCAACCAGATTTTTGTGTTCACATATATCAGTCTAATACATTTAAAATAAGATGTTTAAAATATTTTCTCTATTTTTGTTTATTAATACACCCCAACACCCAAAATTGCAGCAAGGTGAGAACATGGCGAATGGGCAACATGGCAGCGGCAAATCCCAACCCAGCAATATGGTGGTTGGAGCCCCACATTGCACAAGTTGCCGCAAATTGTCAACATGAGGAAGAGCAATTCCGTGCTGTGTGGGAATTGTCGAAATTTCGGTTTGCTTATCAGACGTTATGTTTGCCTGGAGCTTAGAGGGGCTTTTGGCAACTTCTGACATACGACTTTTAGTGCGACTTTCGTCGGATAGCATGACTTCTGGTTCAAGAGTCTTGAACGAATGCTCGCACCGACAGTAAGTACCTATGTCAGGAATTGCTAAGAATATTCAAAAAGTTTTAAATATGCAACTTTAGAAGAATGGCAGCAGGTAGCAGCCATGAAGGAAGCGTCTCCAAAAACAATGACACTCCTAGATATTCGCGACGTTTCGGTCGAAATTTATTTGATCATCATCAGGCAATCAGGTCAAATAAATTTCGACCGAAACCTCGCGAATATCTAGGAGTTTCATTGTTTTTGGAGACGCTTCTTCCTGGCTGCTACCGCCTGCAACATTCTTCTAAGATATTAATCACAGCCACTTCCACGCTCGAGAAATATATGCAACTTTATGCAATATTCACAAAATATGCAAAAATATGCAATGTAAAATTTGAACCATAATGCCAAAAGGAGATGATTCGGATGGAAAATTGGTTTTCCTAGACATACATGTTAGCAAATAGAATATGCAATTACATAGGAATCCTGGCTTTAATCGTGAGAACCAGAGTCAATTTAAGCAAAATAATTGAATACTTCGTCATCATAGCTATCTAAATTGACTTCATAAGCTTGAGCCGCAGAAAAAAATTTTTTTTTTTTTTGTTCACCTGTGTAATAGAGGAGGCTCTATTCTATATTTTTTGTTGTTTTTTTTGTTTTAAGGAGCGTGGTATCTGGGCACTGTGATCTGCGATATTTGGATCTCTCTGGATGTGGGATTATGCACGGCATCGATTCTCTCGTTGTGTGCAATCAGCGTGGACCGTTATTTGGCTGTGACGCAGCCGCTTGTCTATTCAAGACGAAGGCGCAGCAAAAGACTGGCACTTGGCATGATCCTAGTCGTTTGGGTTTTAGCGGCCGCCATCACTTGTCCTCCTGTCTTCGGCTGGTGAGTACACCCTCCTTCCACCCTCCTCTCCTCAACAATAAACGACGTTTCATGCTCATCTTCAGGACCTCAGTTCAAAGGCTAATAATACTAATTTACTTGAAAATTGTTAAAATATTTTTACGGAGGAGTAGGAGTCTAAACGTACTTTAAAAAAAAAACTAGATCATTACGAGGATAAGTCAAAAATTTTCCGCAATGTAGCCACTTTTTTTACATTGTTCATACTGAATTCTGTCCTAGTTTATTTTATTGTTATGATGTTGCGGTTCTGCTATGAAAGTTTGATCCTAATTCCTCCATTTGACTTCCTTTTGTTGCAAATAGATCATGGCTTCTCCATTAGAAGTTTGCACCAAATAAGAACAACGAGCAGTGATCCGGATTTTGTGGTCGGAAGATGTATCAGGGGCTAAAAGACTTTCGGCACAATACGGGAACAGTGCCTTGTCACAGCGGAGTGTCTATGAATGGTTGAAAAATCCAAAAATCCTCCTTCCTCATGCGTAACGCTTGTGCGTACCATTTTTGAATTTTTCAATCCATTCATAGACACTCCGCTATGGCAAGACACTATTCCCGTATTGTGCCGAAAGTCTTGCCCCTGGTGTACCTTGCGACCACAAAAATCGGGTCACTGCTCGTTGTTCCTCTTTGGTGCAAACTTCTAATGGAGCGGCCATGATCTATCTGCAACAAACGGAAAACAAAAGGAGGAATTAGGATTAAACTTTCATAGCAGGACCGCAACATTATAACAATAAAATAAACTAGGACAGAATTCAGTAAGAACAATGCAAGAAAAGTTATAACTACATTGCGGATAATTTTTGACTTACCATAGTAAATAAATTCAACAAAACGGCATAATTTGTTTATCACGTTGATTAAAAGGAATAATTTTTCAAAAAAATCATATGTAAATGTCATATTATGATAACATTTTAAACAATTAAAAAATATTTTCCCCCAAGTGACAGCACACCACAAAACTTTCGATGTAGAGTAAGGTTACTATACGAATACCTCATTTAGATGATGTTTTTTTTTATTCTTAAAAAAAATATAATAGTAAATAGAATTCAGAATGTATATGTATATGTATATGTTCTACATTCTACTCTAGTTATAATAATGACGAAATAATAAAATATCCCATTTACTTCTCTTCTCTCGTTTTTTTTTAACGTCGTTGCGGTGATAAAATTAAAAAAAAAAAAAAAATAGAAAGGATTTTTAATGGAAATTTTATTAATTCATTAAATATTCTTGAAATTTAAATAGCCTGCTCTCTCTGTCTCTCTTGAGGGAATTGAAAAGGCAGAGAGAGAGAGAGATTTATTCCAAGTGAGAGGGAGAGATTTCAAAAGTGTCATCTTGAGAGAGATTTTTATTTATATGGTTTTAGGCCAAGAGAAGAGTTGACTGTTTTGTTTTATTGACTTTATCGGCATCTGAGGCCACGTTCTTATTTAATCAAATTAATATATGGCTTGAGGTCAACAAAATAAAATGGTTCATATGAGATACGGATGGAAAAGGCGCTCGAAATATCGATTTTCGATCTTGGAATCGATTAATCATTTCTGAAAATTCGACTTTTCGACTTTCAAGTGGAAAAGAAAGAAAGAAGAGGAAAGAAAAGAAAACTCTATAACTCGTGCTTAGGAAATACTCAGAAAATATTAAATATATTTATTTATTTATAATATAAGATGTATTAAGTATTTAAACATGTTATTAAATACAACACACACAAATATTGTTTTCAATATTTTTATAAAAGAAATATTCTATCCAGAAATTGCACGTGATATGGCACCGAACATTAAAATAAAATATGAAAGTTGAGTATCAAAATAAAACATTAAAATTGAGGAATTAAGAATGCCACATATGTTCACTAACCGATCTTAGAAAGCGTGTTGATTGGTGTGTTATGTGCAGGTTTTAAAAAAGAAAGATGAAAGTCAATCAATGAAAACGTTACAAACTATATTACCATCGGATACTAAGTAGTGTAAGAAAAAAGTCGAAGTCGTCCAGCGAGAATCGATTCTAATCGACTTGAAAGAGTTTCAACTCGATTCTAAAAAGTCGATTATTTTCCGTAATAGATCGATTCTAAGTCACAGTCGACTTTTCCATCCCTAATATGAGAGTAGGCCTACCAAAATAAGTTTTTTTACAGTTCTGGCCAATAGAAGAATGTGGCGCTGCTTTAAGTTGAGTCCTGTAGAAAGATAATTTCCGTGTTATTCAAATATTTGTTGAGATTTCGATAACAAAATGAAGGGTATTCGTCTGTCTGGTTGACCAACTTCGCGTTGGAAATTCAAAATGAAAGTTTGTAATCTTATAGGGTCGTTATGGAGAGTCCATGAAAAATAATACTTGGGTCTCTCCCAAATGGGAAAGCTCAAAAATATTGCATAATTTTCCCATTGGAAAGTCCTGGGTTCGATCTCCTTATGAAAAATATAATATAATTAAATTTTCTTTTTTTTCTCTTTAGTTATTTATAAAATAGCTACATAGATATAAAATAAAACAAAATAATATACTATTAGATCTATTATTATTAGTATTATTTTTTAACAAATACTTTGAAATTTTTTTTAAGGAAAGTGAGTATACAAAACTTCTTAAGAAATGCATATTCATAAATTATTAATTGCCGGGAAGGTGTCTGAAAAATTGCAGCACATGATTAAGGAAAGGAGTCTGCCACAGGTGGGCTCTAACCAGTTGGCGGGGGGGCGGATACGTAATACGGAAATGATCTTCAAATGCTTTCTTTGGCCAAAAAGTAATTTTTACAAAATATGTTCTATCTAAATCAAACAAATATCCAAGTAAAAATCTTTAAAATTTTTCTTTCTCTTACCTATGTATATATGTAATATATATATAGAGAAAGTATTAGTTCATGTCAAAAATTCGATGTCGAAGATTTGATGGATCTTCACGTTTTGAGGTCCCCTGAATCCAAAAAAGTGGTTTCGCGACATGGTCTGTCTGTGGGTGGGTGGGTGGGTGGTGTGTCTGTGTTCAATTTTAAGCATGAAGGAATTGAGCTACGAGGTTGAAATTCTATATTTAGCAAGCACCCCCGGGACCGGAAAAATAAGCTTTTAATCCAAAATCGGCCAAAGATTACTAGTACTTTACTGATGTACTTTTTCAGTTTTTTTCAGCAATAGATTTTACTTGAATTCTTTTAAAATAGAATAAAAAATTAATTTTCTTTGCTCGATTAAAAAAATAAATAAAATTCTCATTGATAATGCATTTTGGAAATGAAAACAGAATTAATTCTCCTATCTAAAATAGTATTCCTTTTTCATATTCAAATAAAAACATTGAAATTAAATATATAGATTATTCTATCAAATTCTCATTTAATAAATAAGTTTTTTAATTAATATTTTTCCTTTAGATTTAATTGAGGTGTATAGCTATAATATGATTTATTTAAGGTTCAGGAAATCTCAATGAGCAACGCGCTAGTTGTTTTTTCAATTTTTATTTAAATGCAGAGTGCCAGGGCCAACGTTTCGGTCGCATATAGGACCATCATCAGGGCCAAGCCATTGTCAATGTATTATTCCTCATGACCATTTCCTGTGCCATAGGAACCGATGAACATCATGGTCATCGTTCTCTGGGACCAAAATTGATTTGAAAGTTGAAAGTATACTATATTTATTTAAATAAATTAATTTTAGCTATACTGATAAAAAGCAGTGGAAAAATTTCAAGAGGTAATAAGCAATTAACTTTTTTTTTATGTATGCTAGTTTAAATTATATTATTATTAATCCTCCCCGTTTTAAGTTCCTTTAAACTGTTCTCTGATGTTCTACGACGTGATAGAAAAAATTTAATCATTATTAAAAAAAAAAAAAATTTCTTGTCACAAGGGGATTAAAATATAAAATTGTCACTTTATTAATTAATTAAAGAAAAATTGAAATTTTATTACTTGTGCTTTACAGTTTAGGGGCCCGGGCTCTTTAAGCTCAAAGCAATGTCTCAGGATAGCTAAAACGCAAATTTAAGTGACTAATTTTCAAAACATTTTCCATACTCCCCCCCCCCCCCCCCCTCCGGAACTCGTCTGCCCGGATCTGGCCTGAATAATTTTTTTTTTTTTTTTTGAAAATTTTAAAAATTTTTAAATAACTTTTTTATTTAAGGAAAAAAATATTTTAATATGTATAACCGTTTCAAAAATTGTGTCAAAAACTGTGTAAAAAATTGTTGGCATTAAGGTCCATTGCCTTTTACATACTAAAAAAAACTTTTAAGGGGGGGGGGGGGGCGTATTATTAAGTAGCCCCGAACCCGTCAAGTCTGTCTGCGACCCTGTATACTTATAATATTTCTTCAAGTAATTAGGAAAGGAAATGTGGGTTAAAATAAACTCTTTAAATCAATTCAATATAAATTGTCATAAATGATGATAAAATATTAACTTAAGATACAGTATTTAAATTAGAAAATAAATGGATATTTAATTAGAATATAATTAATTAATTATATTTTCTTTTGTCACAGCATCTCTTCATGTGTCCCATGGTAACGAGTCGAAGTCGCTAAAACAAAGCAACATGCAAATGAGGAAGCATCAAAAAGAAGCGAAATCTCAACACGTATACTCTTTGTTTTATAATCATCGACCTTGTCGCTCGAGCATCCATCTAAGCGCACTCCAAGGGTCTTTCTCTCTGCTCTAGGTAAGTTCTGACAATCAAATTTTTTCAATTTAACTCATCATTTCCTAGGAAAGGTCTTTCTCTTTCTCTTTTAAAATCTATGATAGACCTATAAAAATCCTCCCTCATTTTATATTTGATTATCATTTCTATAGAAGTCCCCCCCCCCCCCTTTGATTGTGCTACCAACAGATTCCTTTTTGAGATAGATTCGAATTTTTTTCATTATTTTTGCCAAATTGTTTTAATAACAAATCAACTTGCTTGATTGTGAAAAATTATAAAATTCAAAAATTTCTTCTTACAAATTTTAATTCTGTATGGGAATATTCTAACATAGAATAATATTTCAAATAATAATTAAAAAAATTATCTTCTTTCTATATTAGGTCTATATAATTGAATGGGATGGCAATGATTAAATTCTTTCTATTCGTAAATATTTAATTACCCACTAGCGCTGAGATTTATTTATTATAATTCGTGACTACATGTATTAATTTTTTAATATTCAATTTAAATATTTTTCAGCCGCCGGCTAAATTATAGCAAAAATAATTTTTTTTTTTACTACCAACTTGATTTTTTTCTAATGAATAAGATATAATAATTACTATTTGTCTCTAATAAAGAGAGTCTTTTAAAAAATAACACTTGGAAGTAATTTTTTTAATCGGGGGTGGGTTTTAAGGGTAGTTAAATAAAGAGAGTCTTTTAAAAATTATTTCACTTCGAACTTATCCCTAATAAATAAATAAATACAAAAAATAACACTTGGAAGTAATTTTTTTTAATCGGGGGTGGGTTTTAAGGGTAGTTAAATAAAGAGAGTCTTTTAAAAAATTATTTCACTTCGAACTTATCCCTAATAAATAAATAAATACAAAAAATAACACTTGGAAGTAATTTTTTTAATCGGAGGTGGGTTTTAAGGGTAGTTAAATAAAGAGAGTCTTTTAAAAATTATTTCACTTCGAACTTATCCCTAATAAATAAATAAATACAAAAAATAACACTTGGAAGTAATTTTTTTAATCGGAGGTGGGTTTTAAGGGTAGTTAAATAAAGAGAGTCTTTTAAAAAATTATTTCACTTCGAACTTATCCCTAATAAATAAATAAATACAAAAAATAACACTTGGAAGTAATTTTTTTAATCGGGGGTGGGTTTTAAGGGTAGTTAAATAAAGAGAGTCTTTTAAAAATTATTTCACTTCGAATTTATCCCTAATAAATAAATAAATACAAAAAATAACACTTGGAAGTAATTTTTTTAATCGGGGGTGGGTTTTAAGGGTAGTTAAATAAAGAGAGTCTTTTAAAAATTATTTCACTTCGAACTTATCCCTAATAAATAAATAAATACAAAAAATTACACTTGGAAGTAATTTTTTTAATCGGGGTGGGTTTTAAGGGTAGTTAATTAAAGAGAGAGTCTTTTAATAGTTATTTAATTTCGAATTTATTCCCAACAGAATAAAACCCCGTTAGTTTGCAAGTGAATGGAATTTTTATAAATAGAGAATTTAATTTCAATTCTTGGGCGCGCACAGAGCAATGCTATCTCTCTCTGTCTGTGCCTGTTCTGCTAGTTGCATGTCTCTAGTTGTAGCCCAGTCAAATTAGGTGAAAATAAGGGTCAACCTCGGAATGAAAGATAATAAGCTGAATTTTTGTATGGACCTTTATTTTGGCATTCTAAATGATGTCTCAAAAGTCACATATGATCACGTGTCCGCGTCACGCGGTATTCCAGGTCAAAGGTCACGAAAATCAGTTTTTCGCGAATATCTCGTTTCCTATACCTTAAATGATATTCGGACCTATTATAAAAGTTGTAGAGGATGAAATTCTCTACAATTTATATCTGAAGCATTTTTTTATACGACTAACCGTTTTTGAGGTAGAGCGTAAAGAGTGCGCAGCGCATAGCCTTATATGGCTTAATGCACGTAATGTGTGACTCCGTGGTATCGTACGGTATTGTAAGTCGTATAAAGTTTATTAATGATTAAAAAACAACTGCGATTATTTACTTACTAATTATTAATTATTTATATTTAATTATCTCTTTAACTCTTATATTTAACTATAGTGATTTTATACTTTTAATTCTGTTTTATATTATATATCTTAATTATATTTTACGTAGAAAAAAACATGTACACGAAAATAATATATTTTATTTATATCTTTATTTATCATTCATATATCGCATATGATACATTTGCATGTGGTAAAGCGCGCCTTCGGCTACGCCCCTGGATCCCCTTGCTCGCCTTTTTTTTTTTTTTTTTTAAAACATTCACACTTTTTTCTCATTCACGCTCACATTCACACAGTCTTTTCGGCAACTTAGGCCATTTAAGACTTTAAAATATATCCGTTAATGATTATTATACATATTGGGGTCCAGGCACTTTTATTTAAGTCATTTGGTATCCAAATGCCTTAAATAAAATCATCGGACTGCCTGGGGTCCGAACCTGCGACGTTCGGTATAGAAGGTAGACACGCTACCAACTACTCCAAGCCCCGTGGGCCTTGCTCGCCTTCGGAAAGCAAATGCTTCAAATTTATTCTTGCTCATTGTTTGGAAACGTAACTCGCCGAAGGCGAGCAATTGCAAAATTCCAAAGTTTCGAATTTCTCTCTCCCGCAAAATTTTTTTTTTTTTTTTTTATTCAGGGTGAGGCCACACCGCCATCCCTCACAATACATATATACATATAAAATTACAATTTATCACTAATACATATAAAATATATATATAAAAATGGTAATACAGTAATAAAACAAAATCCTCCCGCAAAATTAACTTCTGGGACCAATAACTACATTATTACCCCCAGCACTAGCTGAACTGCTAAACACAATATTTTGCATCTGCAAGAATGGTTGTCTCCACGCTGGGAATGCAGGAAGTCGGGGTTAAAATGTTCTCCAGCTTGTGGCTAGTGAAACGGACAAGCTTGCCACAACGTTTCAACATATCAAAATAATCCTGATGAAGAGAGTGCAAATGACCACGAAGTCCTTGATGGTTTGGAGACAAATATTATCGATAACGAGGATGATGTTAAAGAATCACAAATTAGTGACCGACCGGAAGAAGAATAAGGGAATTAAGTTCCATTTGCTAAATATGTAAGTAAGGTCAACCAAAATCCACCCAATATTTGAACTGAAATTGTAATAAATGTATCATATGCGATATATGAATGATAAATAAAGATATAAATAAAATATATTATTTTCGTGTACATGTTTTTTCTACGTAAAATATAATTAAGATATATAATATAAAACAGAATTAAAAGTATAAAATCACTATAGTTAAATATAAGAGTTAAAGAGATAATTAAATATAAATAATTAATAATTAGTAAGTCAATAATGGGAGTTGTTTTTTAATCATTTATAAACTTTATACGACTTACAATACCGTACGATACCACGAGTCACACATTACGTGCATTAAGCCATATAAGGCTATGCGCTGTGCACTCTTTACGCTCTACCTCAAAAACGGTTAGTCGTATAAAAAAATGCTTCAGATATAAATTGTAGAGAATTTCATCCTCTACAACTTTTATAATAGGTCCGAATATCATTTAAGGTATAGGAAACGAGATATTCGCGAAAAACTGATTTTCGTGACCTTTGACCTGGAATACCGCGTGACGCGGACACGTGATCATATGTGACTTTTGAGACATCATTTAGAATGCCAAAATAAAGGTCCATACAAAAATTCAGCTTATTATCTTTCATTCCGAGGTGAAACCCTAATTTGACTGGGCTATTGTTCCCGAGCCGAGGCAAGAGTCAGTCGTTTGGGCTCCGCTCCACTCTCTTTCTCTCTCTCATGTGTTTACTTTTATGTGTGTGCAAATAAGTGGTTCATCCACCAAACTCGTTCATCCCCGACAGGTCATCTTATTATTACGGTAATTAATACTTTCATATCTCATTTGCATAATGAATTAAATTTCTATTTTTCAATTTTTTTTTTCTGTCTAAAAATATACTTATAAAAGTATCCGATTTTTAAATACAACGCTATGATGGGGTCGTGTACCCCAGGGTGGAAAGGGTGTAAATCGCCCCTTATTAAATAATTGAAAATAGAAATTCTTAATTTTATCTCTCGCCAGTGTAATAAGTGTGATTTTTAGAGGTGGAATTTTTTTTCTTCACCGTCTGAATGGATTCTTTTCTTAAACAGTTTCTCCACTCGCCGCCTCTAATTATAAGATTAAACAATTCAGATGATTTTTACTTTCTCTTACCCTATATGTGAAATATATATAGAGAGAAAGTATTGATTATTAATTTGTTTTTACGCTAATTTCTTTTTAACTAGCTACGTACTTGATTTGTTTGTAATGTGAAAGATATAATAATTACTTTTTGTCTAATCTAATAAAAAAGTTTTGGGTAATGTAGTGTAGTAATAGGGGTGTTTTTTTTTTTTGGAGTTGATGGGCTAAAATAAAATAGCCATTTAAACAAATAAATTATCTAAAATTCTTTATCATTTAATTTAAAAAACAGACAATTTCAAAATATCTTAATTTTTTTATTAAACATCTATCTCCATTCTTCATCCCTTATCAATTAATAATTAAATATGTCGAGAGGGATGGATGGGGAAAATTACTTGAATATATACTCATGTATTCTTTTCTATAAAATTTTCCATAAAAATCACTCAATTTTTTTAAATAGAAAGATTTGTTAAAATAAAAAAAAAAAAAAATATTGTTCAATCAATTTTACAAATTATTAAAAAGAAACAAACCCTTAAGAAAATTGGACAAAAACGAATTATACCTTTCAAAATAGAAACAAATCAAGTACTTATTTAAAAAAAAAAAAATTCTTTTTTATTAATCCCTTATCTGAATGAATTGAGGTAAAAATTATAATTTAATTTGTAACTAATATCCTTTTATAATGAATATTTAAAGATGAGAAAGGAAAGGATTACGAGGATTACGGGAAAATAAAACAATTATTTAATAAAATAATCTTTATTGAATATTTAAAATATGATGATAGAAAAGGATTAAAAAAAAATATTTCTTTGTTTCAGAAGTGAGACCTTAGGAAAAGCAAATGCATCTGCGTCAAGGGGGCCAAGGGGCCAGTCGATTGAACTCACCTCTCTGCAAAGTGCCTCTCTATTGCGATTCTATTAGTGAGAATAAAACGTCACACACACCTACTCTCTCCACAATCAAAAGGTATTTATAATTTGCATATTTCACTTGCGTAAAGGGTTAACATTTTATTTTTATATTTTCTTTCTTAAAACATATTTATAAAATTATCCTTTGTCTAAAAACTAGAAACCAGAGGGTGTACTTCTATAATATCATTAATATTTTTCCTTAGCCAAGTAGACGAGGGTCAACCGAAAATAATAGATACATACATGTGAGTTGAAGAAAAAAAATTGTTCATATGCAAATAGAGT
>JAKCPI010014631.1:0-98820 GCA_023213315.1 Euborellia annulipes | reverse complement strand
GATATCTTTATATATATAATTCTTCTGTACGTGTGTATGTGACTGAACTCCTCCTAAACGACTGAACCAATTATGATGAAATTTTCTGTGTATGTTTGTGAGAGTCCCGGACAGGTTTTGTTTCACAAATAACAATAAGTTAATGAGTAATTAACCGTTAAAATAAGAAAAAAATAAAAATTAGGAGAAATAGTTGCCATGGTAACAATATAAATATTTACCCATGTTTACGATTTTTTATTTATTTACATTTTGAATTCTATAATTATTATATCGGTGTAAATTTTTTGTCTGTGTACCGGGAGAGTCCCGGAAAGGATATGATTCACAAAAAATCTTCAGTTCATGAATAATTAACCGTTAAAATAATCTATATATTATAAAAATGAAAAGGAAAAATGTATGTACCGGTATGTATATATGTATATGTTTTATAGAAATCCACAATTTTCAATGAAGGCGAGCAGGGGGGGGTCCAGGGGCGCAGCCCCCTGCTCAGGCGTAAAGCCCCGCCGAAGGCGGGGCTTTGCGTCTAGTATATATATATATATATATATATATAATCTGGAAGGTTTCCGCGACCGCTTGTATGCGAAGATAAGTTTTCTCGGGTTAAGTCGCGTGTGATGTTGAGATTTACTCGACGTTTCGGCTCTTCTTTTGGCCTTTTGGAGCCATTTTGGTTGTGTGGTGTCGGTGTGCGTGTTGATAGTCTCAGCCTCAGCAGTAAGCAAATCCAAAAAACAAATCACTTCGACTATCAAAACGCAAACCGACACCACACAACCCTACACATCTCAAAGGCAAACACAAGCCTCGGAAACATCCAGCAATACATCGACTGGGGGAGTAGGCAGATTGAGGCCCCGAAGTCAACCTAAATTAAACACAGACACGATCACACACCCAATCTAAATCTCAGAAACAAATACAAGCCCCTAACACATCCACTAATCAAACCATTAACACCTCGACTTGGGGAGGCAGATTGAGGCCCTATAGTCAACCTAAACCGAACACAAACGCAATTACACACACACAACCTTCCTCCAGTTTTCAGAGACCAAACCACGCCCCTGAGGCATCCACCAAATTGACCTGGGGACCAGCAAGACTGCGACCCCGTAAACAAACCACCCCAACAATTCCCCCTAATCCCATACTCTTGAAAATGGCTCCAAAAGGTGAGCCGAAACGTCGAGTAAGATTTATAAAGCCTGATTTAATTTATAAAATAATCAAATTATTTTTTTTTTTATGATACTTCACGCGTTTATTATTTTTTTTTTTTGCTAAATAATCATAATAATTTTCTTAGAACTTAATTTCATCATTATCAAATATTTTAATCACAATTTTATTTAATTCTTTTTTCAGAACCTGATTTGCAAAAACTGGAAAATTCTGCACAAATATTTAACGCTCTCTCCGACATTCCTGGTGCCATTGAAGATGTCGATCAATTATTAAAGGTAAATTTATTTATTTAATATAATTATTTATTGTTCATTAGGTTTATATAGAAGCATATTTCGGTTAAGGAAGGAGAGAAGCAAAATCTTAATTATATATATATAATCTATCATATAGTACAAAGAGTATAAGTCAAAATTTTATGATTTCATTTTTTTCTATGAAGAAATCGAGCATCTTATATATATATATATATATATATACAGATACGATGCAAAGACATGGAGCACTGTATAAACAAATCAACAAACAATATTAAATGGCCATGAACCTTCTAGTATAAGTCAAGCAATACAATAACGTTTTGAAAACTTTGACACCGTTTTTTGGACAACTATAAAATGTGACATATACTCTTTGTACTTATTACGATAGATATATAAAATACCAACTTCTCGTTTGTTTACAACTAATTTTTATACTTTAATCTTTTCTCCGAAGAATATAGTTGTGAATGTATGTTTTTATCTTATCATAGTATTTGACTTAACTTTATATTTTTTGCAAATGCTCAGTCCATTTGACAAATAATTTAATTTTAACTTTAAACACGCAATTTACCTTAGTTTAGATTTTATGTTGAAATAAATTTTTTGTTTCTAGGTTTCCCTGGAAACCGCATCTTCACTTAACGATGTCTCTATAGAAACACATCGTCGACGACATTTAGCATATCTCATGGCGGATCAAGGAGCTCTTGTTGGCAATCCAGAAGCAGCTAATAATTTACCTAAACAACATCTGAGCAGGTTCATATTTTTTAGTTGGTTCAAAAATTTGGTAAAAAATTGGTTCAAAATATTTAATTAGCTTACCTTTACCTCATATTTTCAATGTATTCTATTTCTACCTTTACTGATTGTTACATATCAATTTAAAGTATGTCACTGAATTAATATACTCTGTCTTTTATTTTTTATCTTATATCTATTATTTAAATTAATTTCCTTAGTTTTCTAATAAGTCATTAAAAAAATTATTTCTTTCTGTCCCAATAATAATCCATTATGAATATAATTCATTTTAAAAAAATCGCAATGAAAAATTCCTTATAATAGTCTAGTTTTTTTTTAAGTACGTTTAGACGTCGCTCCTACATCCTCAGTGTATTTCTGGCAGCATGTTGATAGTTCAAAAGATTTCGTACTATTGAAATAAGACACGATGAGGGGGATGATCGCGAGCATTCTTAATTTATTTGAAGCATTTTGGAGTTTAGGCTTTCAAAGTTGTTATCATTAGTAAAAGAATTATATTTTCGGTTTAACTGTGGTTTATTTGTAAAAATTACAACGTTTCGGCCGCAGAATGTGTGTAATTTGTAATTTTTACAAATAAACCACAGTTAAACCGAAAATATAATTCTTTTACTAATTATTTGAAGCAGCTTCTCAAAACAGTTACTCAAGACTGTGTTTTCATAAAAGTTTTTGTACAACGCCCATAGACACCTGGGACTTACTGGCTTATTATAATGGCACGAAATTCTCAAAACTAGAAGGACATCTAGAGCTCCTGGCTCCAATAATATTGTGAGTTGCTTACAACATTTTATGTCCAAATTGAATCCCAGTCATAGGGTGTTCCAAAATTTATAATAAGGGGGGGAGGGGGGAGTTCAGGACCTATAATTGTAATACTCACCAGCCAATTATAAATAACATGGAGGATAAGATAAAATGGTTGCTAAACTCGAGTCTACACAGCAAACCTTTTTACCTTTGGTACCCCCAGTCATTCTCTCTTCCCTTGATTTAAATCTCATCTTATTTATATCTTTATATGATCTCTCTTCCCATATTAAAGTACATATATTTAAACTGAAATAGATACATGAAAATTTACTATTGAATATTGTTAAAAAATATAGACTATTATTATTATGTAGGCATTAAAAACCCCACCAAGCTATTTTTTTACTTTGATTTCTGAAATTTCCGATCAATCTTTTGATCATCACCTAACTAACAAGATTGAACTGCCATTTCACTCCCTAAACAATGTTTTCCTTTTGATTAGTGTTTTCCCATTTTCCAACCAAGTACTGATAATATATTAATATTAAATATATATTTAGCTCTCGGGCCTTGGTGTAGTGAGTAGCGTACTGGCCTTATATACCAAGGGTCGCGGGTTCGCATCTCGTCTCATGCGACAATTTTTCAATTGGATTGGCTACCAATTCACCTAAAATAAATAGAGACGGGGTCTAAATTGCTTTTGCTGCCGGAAAAGACCTTAAATAAAAATAAAAAAAAAAGTGGATATTTATATTTTAATATGCCAAAATATGCTTGCTAATCCCTTTCATAATTTCCATGAATAATAGTTTCTTTCTTCCTTTTTTAGAAATTAAATTAACTTTTCTTGAAAAAAAGCGTTTCGATTTTTACTTTAAGGATTTTTTTTTAAATTTATTTTCCCTCTGGCCTTGACATAGGGCATCAATAATAATAATAGCAGTTATTGTTGAATTTAGGGCATCCTAATATACAAATATCGGAGCCAAAATTACAATCTTTAATCAAAGAAAAAATTAAAAATCTATATATATATATAATTCGCTACTGTCCGTCTGTCTGCTTGTCACGCTCTATTTAGGCAACTTCCCGTTGGAATTTTGAAATGAAATTTTATATGCATAAAGAGTACCTTCTCGGAATATCAGGAAAATTATTTTCATCCCGGAATTTCTATAACTTTTTGAGTTATTAATTCTTAAAGTTAACGGCCACCGCAGGCGGGCCCGAGCCAGTTGAGGGGGTCCAGGGGGCGAAGCCCTCCTGTCAAGACGTGAAGCTTCTCATAATTAAGAAAAGACTCTGGTCCGTCGCGGCTTATATCTATGCCTATTAATTTAAATTAATTCTACCTATATATAATAAATGCCCAATACTTGCTTGTTTGTTGCCCTAAACATAATAATATATGGACCCTGTTATGCAATGGTGTCAAAGACCAAACATCGAGTTTTGAGAAAATCAACAATAAAGTTTTTTGTTTACATTGGATTCTATATAATTTTTCTTGTCAAATGTGCAAGTAACATTAAATATAAATTTTTTAGGACATATTCCATAAAAAATACTATTAATTATAGCATTTGAAACAATATTCCGTGCTTAACTCAATTTTAATTTTTTGGTCTTTGACACACCATTCATAACAGGGTTCATATATTTCTATACAAACACATCAAGCGATAAACTACCTTCAAATTGTTCTTTAATAATCGGAAAAAGTAGAAAGACTTATAATGAAAATTTTATCTAAAATAGAATTCACTCATAGATAAATATAGAAATTTATTTGCTTTATTAATTTCATTTCTTTTTTTTTCAGACGTCAGATGAAACGATCTAAATCAATGTTACAAATGATTTTGTTTGGTGATGAAACAAGCCCTGAAGATGCTCGTGCTAAAAATATACGACAAACTGGTTGGTATTTATATCTGCGGTTTCCAACTGTGGAGTTTTTATTATTTAAAACATATCAATATTGTTATATCAATAAAAAAAAAAAAAAAAATTGATGTGACTGACCACACAGCGAATTTTTAATATGGACATAAATTTAGTTTCCAATATTATATTAGAATCCAAGTGGTAAAATTTATATATATATATATAAAGAAAAATATTTTGTTATCATGTCAAATCATTTCTCCTAGTGTGGCATATTTCAGTTATTTTTTGATTGTCTCTGTAACTATTTTAATTAAAATTCTTAGGAAATAAAGGAGAAATGGTTTATCATGGGAATGGTTTGTCACTCACCCGTGCTTTTTCTACATGTGATTATTTTATTGTTTTTATAAAAGAAAATGAAAATCTTTATTTGAAATTTTCTAGGTTTGAACCATTAAAAAATATATTTTTTAAAAACAATGAAATAAGCACAAATAGAAAACGAATGGGTGAAACTTAATATTGTCCCTCACTGTACTTTAGTACTTGTTAGCACTCTGGTCAATTTCACTCAAAAGCTTAGTTTTACGTGTCAGTGAGGAACCTTTAAATATCAGATTTCAACCTCGTAGCTCTTTTACTTTCTCATACCTCTATATATGTTAATATATAGAGAGAGAAAGTATTGGATTTATGTCAAAAATTTTGAAATTTTGATGGATATACACGTTTTGAGGCCCCTGAATCCAAAAAAGTGATTTTCGGGACATGGTCTATCTGTTTGTCTGTATTCAATTTTAAGCATGAAGGATTTGAGCTATGAGGGTGAAATTTTATATTTAAGTTAAACACACCCCCGGGAACGTGAAAATAAGCTTTTAATCAAAATCGGCTAAAAAGTACTAGTACTTTACTGATGTTCTTTTTCACTTATTTTCGATTTTCTCAAAATACGCTCTAACGATTTTGATTAAAATACAAAAATCAATTATTTTTTAGTAGCTCTTTCAAATGTATATTTTCATTTTGCCCTCAAAATTGTTTGAAGCACACTTTACTCTTGTACTATAGGAAAGATATGAAAATGCCATGGTAACAAAATATATTTTCCCATATTTATAAATTTTACATCTCAGGCAGTCCGATGATTTTATTTAAGCCATTTGTCTACCAAATGGCTTAAATAGAAATTCCTGGACCCCCCAATAGATATTAACATAAAATAACGGTTATCGTCAAAGTCTTATATCGCCTAAGTTGCAGAAAAGACTGTGTAATGGGTGTGTGAGTGTTTAAAAAAAAAAAAGAAAGTAATAAAAGTTGGAAGAAGCAGAAAATATTTTTTTTTTTGGGAGTCGTAGTTGGAAAAAGCTAAACTAATTAATTATAAATTATAATAATTTCTTTTAATTTATCCATTAATAAATACTATTTCAGAATTGCTCGTTGATCTTCGGGAAGCAATACTTCAAGTGGCTCGACATTTTCTAAGTGTAGAACCCGGATTGGCAAAAAATATTGCTTTAATAGCTGACTATACGATGGAAAGTCATTCACGAGATCATGAGAACTATGTGAGCGTTAGTCGAACCCGACGCAGACGAGCTAAAGCCGTTTTAGGTAAATATCACAGCTTGTGTTTAAGATTGATAGACAGGAAGAGAGGACGTCAGCCAAAAGGAGAGCCTCTATCGAATAAAAATCTCCACTCAGAAGACGTTTCGGGTTTAATTATATAAATTCATCATCAGTTCTTAAGAGCTGAAATGAGCATAAATAATAATTGTAATACAACAACATAAAATATTTCTTAAATTATAAAAAAGAACAGATCTTACATTATTGGCAATTATTCTCAAGGTGTACAGTGGAGGACAATATTAAGTCCCACTAATGCGTTTTTTACTTGAGATTATTTCCTTGTTTAAAAAAAAAAATTGTTTATTTTTTAATGGAAACTCTCATAGCTCAAACCTAGAAAATTTCCAATAAAGATTTTCATTTTCTTTTATAAACACAATGAAATAATCATAAGTATAAAACGCATGGGTGGGACTTAATATTGTCCCTCACTGTACACCATTGAGATGCAGATAGAGTTGTTATATATAAACATATACAAAATTATATAAAAATACAAAATTTGCATATCAGTTGTCCGATGCTCATCAGTCAACACGGCCAAGTCTCAAATGTATATAAAATTTTTATTATCAAATACAGTTATTATAAGATAAATACTGGGGAAGCAACGAACCCTCAGTACATTGACCCATAATACATCTTAATAAAAACGAAATCTCACAAATGCATTTGACCTCTTTGAAAACATATTTTTCTATCAATTTTATAAATTAATTTATAATATATTTTCAAATTACAAATAATGTTATAAGCAATTTTTTTTATAGTATTTAAATCTGGCTATAAAAAAAAAAATTGTTTATAATTTTGATAATAAAAATTTTATATACATTTGAGACTTGGCCGTGTTGACTGATGAGCATCTAACAACTGATATGCAAATTTTGTATTTTTATATAATTTTGTATATGTTTATATATATAACAACTCTATCTGCATCTCAATGGTGTACACCTTGAGATTGCCAATAATCTCTTAAGAACTGATGATGGATTTATTTAATTAAAACCGAAACGTCTTCTGAGTGGAGATTTTTATTCGATAGAGGCTCTCCTTTTGGCTGACCTCCTCTCTTCCTGTCTATCATTCTAATCGTTGAACAGCCACTTCTCTTACCAACAGCTTGTGTTTAAGTAATGTGGAAGTAGTCTAGAAAAAATTAATTTTTAATAAGAACGATCGCATCCTTTACTCGAAGTATAATTAATTACATTTCTATTTTAATAAATAAAATTGAAGATAATTCATTAGCATCAGTCAGGAAAGATACGAACCTTCAGTTAATCCTTCTAAATATATGAATTATTTAGACAGCAAATGTTGATACTGGATGCGAATATGTTCTAATAAAATTATATTAATACAAAACTCTCTTACTTACTGTTATCTAGAATTAAATCAAATCGCTCACAACCTTTGAGTTTTAAGATGATTAAGTTAAATTTAATAGATTTTATCTTTTCCAGAATATTATTTTTATTAAATAAAGAATTATATATATATGATAATTATCATATGTTGCTCCATGAAGTAATTATGAAAAACATACACAAGTATTTATTAATTTAAATAAGTGAAAAAGATAAATCCCGCCGGGAGTCGCACCACCGATCTGTCGATTTGTACTCAACATGCCCTACTACTGGACCACAGTACCCCAAAACGTCCAACTAGTCCGACCCCGGAAAAATCTGAACGCTTGATTTGAGCAGCGTTTCTCTAGTAGATTGAAATTTAGCGATCTTAGCATGTTAAGTACAAAACGACAGATCCGTGGTGTGACTCCCGGCTGTACCTACCTTTTTTTATTATTAATAAATACTTGGTTGTATGTTTTTCATTTTTTTTTTTTAATTTTATCTTTTGTTTGAAAATAAAGAGATTGAGGTAAATAATTGAGCCTCTATTTAATTCTATTTATTTTATTTTTTACAGATTTCGAACGACATGATGACGATGAACTTGGATTCCGTAAAAATGACGTTATAGATATTATCAGTCAGAAAGATGAGCATTGCTGGGTTGGTGAATTAAATGGCTTAAGAGGTAAATTAAAAAATAATTATACATTAAACACGTATTATATTAATTATTTTTTAAGAAATTTATATATTGTTATTATTGAATATATATATATATGACATCTTTTGAAAAAAGCACTGGGTTATAAATAAATATGCCTGGATATACTTAATACAGGGTGAGTCAAAAGTCACAAAGGAGTTTCAATGATTAAAAACTTTATTTTTTAATTTAAATTTTATATTACTATAGAATTATATACAACAAAATCTGCGACTAGATCTGTGAAAAATTATATCCCTTAAATGTCTTCCACTTTCTGCCACACACAAATGTGTCCTTTGTAATGTGTTTTCCATGCAGTGTGTCTAGTCCTAGAGCTCTTATTTCGGTTTCAATAATGTTTTTCAAATGCTGAAGAGTTTGTGGATTGTTAACGTATACCCGTTCTTCCGGAAAGTCCCACAAGAAGAAATCTGGTACAGGAGATCGTGAAGGCCAGTTTATGTCAAAACCACGAGAAATTATTTTTACTTTAAACAGATTGTGGGGCTATCTGTAAGAACGGGTATACGTTAAAAGTTTCAAACTCTCCAGCATGTGAAAAATAATATTGAAGCCGAAATAATAGCTTTAGAACCAGATATACTTAGAGGTGTCATGGAAAACACATTACAAAGGGCAGAAAGTGGAAGACATTTAAGGAATATAATTTTTCACATCTAGTGTTGATTTTTTCTCAGATTTTGTTGTATATAATTCTATAGTAATGTAAAATTTAAATTAAAAAATAAAGGAGTTATTAATCATTGCAACCCCTTTGTAATTTTTGACTCACTCTGTATCTATATATCTAAAAATGAAATGGAAAAACGTATGTATGTATATGTTCTATAGAAATCCACAATTTTCAATGAATCTATTTGACATTAAGTACAGTGAGGGACAATATTAAGTCCCACCCACATGCGTTTTCTACTTGTGATTATTTCATTGTTTTTATAAAAGAAAATGAAAATCTTTTTTGGATATTTTCTAGGTTTGAGCCATGAGAGTTTCCATTAAAAAATATATAATATTTTTTTAAAACAATGAAATAATCACAAGTAGAAAACGCATGGGTGGGACTTAATATTGTCCCTCACTGTACACATATAGTAAATGGCTAGGGAGTAAAGTAGTAATAATTTGAATATTTTGGAAAATTAATTATAATCAAATTTTTTTCAATATGGTAACACAAAATAGACAAGTTGGCTTGGAAATTAGAGAGACAGTTAGTTGCTCTGTGAGTCTGCTTTCCAAGTATACTAATAGGGCTTTGGGCGGGGTTACCCAACAGTTGAAAAAAAGGAGAGAGCATGCATACGACTGACCCTTTAAACAGTCATAAATAGACCCTTTTGTGCTGTGCCCAGTCAGTACCCTGGCTTGAACTTCCTTAACATCTTAACACTTGCATTGCAACAAGAAATATCCCAAATTGGCAATAAACTTGCCCGCCGAATAAATAAATCGTTTAGTCAGGATAGTCTTTGATAAAGAAGCCTTAAAAAAGGAATATATTTAATTAAATCCAAGTTAAATTGCATGCAAAATTGATACTAATAGACCAAAATGTACTTATCCATTTGAATAAACTCACCGTCATCGTTATATTACACGATATACAGTATAATCATAAAATTTGAAATTTAAATAATAGTTATGCTCTTGATCTATTAAATTAAATGAATGTTTGAAGAAATGAAAAACTAGCTGTTCAGTTTCACACAGGGCCAACAAAGAAACAGCTGCTTTTTCATTTCTCTGAATTTTCATTTAATGATTTAAGATTTATACAAACAAGCAAGATTTAGGCTGTTATAAAATCAAGGCAGAAGCTCTAATGCCTGTGTGGGGAAATATAGAGAGAGTAATTAGTCAGATTTTTATTTTTAATCATGTTTAGTTCATGTTAGTTTAAACTAAATACTGATAGCATTTTATCAATTTCATATATTTATTTAGAGATAAATTCCAAAATTTTTTAAAACAAAAGCATATAGATACATATATATATATGCGAAGATAAGTTTTCTCGGGTTGAGTCGCGTGTGATGTTGAGATTTACTCGACGTTTCGGCTCTCCTTTTGGAGCCATTTTCAAGAGTATGGAATTAGGGGGGAATTGTTGGGGTGGTTTGTTTACGGGGTCGCAGTCTTGCTGGTCCCCAGGTCAATTTGGTGGATGCCTCAGAGGCTTGGTTTGGTCTCTAAGAGCAGGAGGAAGGTTGAGTGTGTGTAATTGCGTTTGTGTTCGGTTTAGGTTGACTACGGGGCCTCAGTCTGCCTCCCCAAGTCGATGTGTTATTGGTTTGGTTAGTGGATGTGTTAGAAGGTTGGGTTTGTTTCTGAGATTTAGATTGGGTGTGTGTGTGTGTGATCGTGTCTGTGTTTAATTTAGGTTGACTTTGGGGCCTCAATCTGCCTACTCCCCCAGTCGATGTATTGCTGGATGTTTCCGAGGCTTGTGTTTGCCTTTGAGATGTGTTGGGTTGTGTGGTGGCGGTTTGCATGTTGATGGTCGAACTGATTTGTGTTTTGGTTTTTCTTACTGCTATGGCGCTCGAGGTGTGGACTGCCCGCTGGCTGGCTGACGACATATATATACAGTGGGTGGCCAAATTATTAGTTACATTAAAGATTTTCGTGTTATTTAAGATTCAACCGCTCTTCATGCAATAAATGGTTTGATGATGCACTTTTATGCATTATTCCGCCCTTTGCCACAAAGCAAAATCAGTAAAAACTTTCTTAGAGATGAAACAAATCAACGTTTTAGATTGGCCAGGCAATTTGTCTGATCTGAACCCGATAGAGAATTCCTGGGAGCTTCTGAAAAAAAAAATCTCCAAAGAAAAGCCCACAAACAGACAAAACCTTATTGAAATATTGATCAAAGTGTGGTATCGTGATGAAGAATTGAAATAAAAAGTGCTTTCAGAGCATGCCAAAAAGGGTGCAAGCTGTAATTAACCCCAAAGGAGGTTTCACTAAATATTAGTTTTTCTCGTATAAATATTTCGCATGGTTCTTTTTGAAAATATATATTTTTTAAAATATAAGAATTTATTTTTAATTTCATTATAAACTAGTTTACCTAAAATATAAACTAGTTTACCTAAAATAACCAAAATTCTCTCAAATGTTATACAACTTCAAACTGATCAGAAAGTAAATTTTTGCAGGTGTAACTAATAATTTGGCCACCCACTGTATATATATATATATATATGTATAGGATGGTAAAATTTTGAAGCAGGTTGCCTGGGATGTCGGTAAATTAATGAGAGTTCTGCCCGTGACTATGGAGAGAGAAAGAATAATCTCTGTGTGATGGTGGATATCCCTTTATTATCTTCTTTCAATATTATCTCACATCTCGCGTGGGAAACAAAACTCCACGATTCCTAAATGCATCAGTAAAGTACTAGTACTCTTTGGCCGATTTTGTTTAAAAGCCTATATTCACGCCCCAGGGGTGTGTCTAACTTAAATATAAAATTTCAGCCTCATAGCTCGATTCCTTCATGCTTAAAATCGAACACAGACACACACACAGAGAGACAGACCATGTCGCGAAAGCCACTTTTTTGGATTCAAGGGACCTCAAAAGGTGTATATCCATCAAAATCGTGACATCGAATTTTTGACATGAATCCAATACTTTCTCTCTCTATATATATATTACATATATTCATAGGTAAGAGAAAGTAATATATCTGCAAAAACTAAACATATGTCAACACGAAAAATCTAGTGGGACAAGCACAGAACACAACTTTCGATTACCGAAGGCAAGGCACTGTGCGACCAGTTGCACCAGATTTTTTTTTTTTAACACTTTTTTCTCATTCACTCTCACATTCACACAGTCTTTTCGGCGACTTAGGCCATTTAAGACTTTTACGATAACCGTTATTTAATAATATATATTTATTTGGGGTACATTCTTATTTGCGCCATTTGGTATCCAATTGGCTTAAATAAAATCATCCGATTGCCTGGGGTCCGAACCCGCGACTTTTGGTATACGAGGTTAGCACGCTAACCTCTACACCAAACCCCGAGGGCCACCAGATTTTTAAATTCAAAATTTTAATATTTGTACAAGAATAAAAACAAAACGATAGAAAGACAAGGATATGAAATAATCAAAAATATACTATATTTCTTTCAAAAAGATAACCAAATTTATTTGCTAAAAAAAATTATTATAAATCATAAATAATTTTTTTAATTCCAAATATATTTTATTTCATATAAAATTTTTACATAAATTCACACTTATTTCTCATTCACACTCACACACACATTCACACTGTCTTTTCGGCAACTCAGGCCACGTAAGACATTTACGATAACCGTTATTGATTTAACACACATATATGGGGTCCAGGCATTCTTATTTAAGCCATTTGGTATCCAATTGGCCTAAATAAAATCATCTGATTGCCTGGGGTCCGAACCCGCGACGTTTGGTATACGAGGTTAGCACGCTAACCTCTACACCAAGCCCCGAGGGCTTTTACATAAATTAAAGGTGTTAAAAATAAAAAAGTATATGTATTCTTTGAACTTTATTTTTTTTTTTTATAATAATAAATATATACAAATGCATCCCAATATTAATATTTGTAAATTTAATAAAATAATTTTTTTCTTCATATTAATTTTTTCATTAAATTATTTTAATCTATCATATTTTTTTTTTCCAATTTAATATTGTTCAAAGAATAAAAAAACACAAAGAGACGCAGAGCTCTCTAGCGGAGAACAAGTCCAAACCATCAGTCCTGCTTCCATTTCTGCATTCGTTCCGTTCGTTTTCTTACTCGTGATTTTATTTAGTGCTTTAAAAAATCATAAAATGTGTTCAGTGAGTTTAATTTTCATTGTGATGTGTCTTCAAGTATTAAATTTTATATCGTGAAGCACCTGCCATCACCTTTGACTCAGGTATATTGAAATTTATTTAATTAATTATTCAACTCCCTTCAAGCCAAGCCAAAGAACATGGCCGATGCTAATTATTATTAAAAAAAAAAAAAATTGACTAAAAATTATAAAATAATTTTATCAAGTGTTCTATTAGAAATTATTTTATGGGCGGTTGTTTGAAGGAAATTTGATCCATGTGGGAGTGTCTTTACTGGGAATTTTAAACTTTTTTTATTTTCTGTATATTATTATTTTTTTAAAAGGAAATATTTTTAGATAATGGAAGATTTTATAAAAAGATCCTAGATGATTTTTTATTACGTTCTTCCGGCAGGCGATCTGCTTACTTAAATACATTTATTTTAATATTTATTTTGATTCATCGTTCTTATAATCAATTATTTAATAATAAAAAAAAACTTGAAAATTAAGAAAGGAAATTCTTTCAATTGTCGTTTCTATTTTTAGTCCTCGACAATGAAATGATGGGTGATGGGAGGGGGTGGTGAGAGGGGTGGGAGGGGAAGGTGAGCAAGCGCCAATCGTTTCTTAAACAGTTCTCGCGTTCGTCCCGCCTAATTAACCTTTATATCTTTCTCAATCAATTAGATAATCTCTTTGAAATGGTATTTATATTATAAATATCTTTTCTTTCTCTTTTCTCTCGGTAAAAAACTCATATTTTACACAAGGTTTATTTTACATTAATTTTTAATGGAAAAGTTTATAACTTCTTTTATCCCTATATGTGACCGTTCACATGAAAAGGCACCAAAATCTTCAAAATTGAGTTTTTATGCTTCCTGTACAGAGCCGGTTTTTTTTTTTTTTAGAATTTTTACTTTCTCTTACCTATATATGTTAATGTTTATTGTTTATAAAAATTGCATTTATGTAATGCTCAGCCATTTTGTCATATTGAATGGAACGATTTGCAAAACATCTGTTGATTGTACTGAAGATGATTCCATATAACTGGGGTCGAAATATTTACAAATAAACGGATAATACGAAAAAGTATTTATTTTTTGGCCGACGGTCCTTATAATTAAATTCAAAAAGAAATTTGTCTGAAACGAAGAACAAATACTCTTGAAACATTTTATCTCAAGGCAAGGGCGTATATAAGTGGGGGGCGGCCCCCCCCCGAAATTTCCCATACATATATAGGCAGTAGCGTAGCCAGGATTTCTGCTTGGGGGGCCCAAAAGTTTTATGAACCCCCCCCCCTTTTCCAAGAAACTTAAAGTGGAGAAATTTTTTTAGATAATATAATAATGTTATAAATAAAAACAAATAAAAAAAATTTTTTTTTCTTGAAATAAAAAATAATTTTAATAAAAAATTCCTAAATATGAGAGATTTTTTCAATTATTTATAAGTTTTTTGATAGATTTTAGAATTTATGAGAGTTAATAAAATAATTAAAAAAAAAAATCATTAGGGAAAACTATAGGTATTTTTTTGTTTTGGAGAAGGCTTTGGGGGGCCCGGCCCCCGGCCCCCCCGAATACGCCACTGTATATAGGGATATACAGACATCAGCGTAACAAATTTTTCTGCAGGATGGAAAACGTTGGTTCCGCAAAAGAAAAAATGTTCCGCAAAAAATTTCGTGTGAAAAAAAATTTAGTTTCTTAAAAAAAAATTTTCCGCAGAAAAATTTTTGAGTTCAGGCCCTCCCCGAAAAAAATTTCTATATACGCCCCTGTCTCAAGGAATTCTCAACTGGGGATTCGTATATGATTTAAAACAATTTGCAGGGGTCCTGACTTTGCCGGGTTCGGTTTTCCTTTAGAAAAGAAAAATTTTAAACAACTAGGGAATTTTCTCGGATTCGGTTCGGAGGTGGCCAGGGGCGTATATAGAAATTTTTCGGGGGGGGGGGGGGCTGAACACCTGCGAAAATTTTTTTTTTTATTTTGCGGAACCAAAGTTTTCCGCCCTGCGAAAAATTTTGTTTTTGCGGAACCAGTTTTCCACCCTGCGAAAATAATTTTTTTCTGTCGGTGATCGCTCTTTTGCGGAACCAAAATTTTCGCACTGCGGGGCTGATCTTACATTTCGGGAGGGGGAGGGGCGAGATCCGCTAATGTTTGTATATCCCTATATATGTGTATGCATTTGGAAAATTTCGAGAGAGGGGGCCTGTGCCCCCCCCCCCCCCCCTTATATACGCCCCTGCGGGTGGCTTCGAACTGAACGGTTTTGGACGGAGGTGAAATCCACTGAAGGAGTGCCGATATGTCTCCGAAATATTTGGAAATATCTCCTTGAAAACTAATTTAAAAAAATTTGCTGGAATTTAGCGTTTTTCTTTCATAAATAAACCAAATTCAGCAACATCACATTAGGACTATTTAAAACAACTTGAAGGGACCCTGGTCTAGTCTGTTTCGGTCCGTTTCAGTAAGGTTCTCTTTAGAAAAATAAATTTAAATCAACTTTAAGGAAATCACAGCTTCTATTCGATTAGCTTTTGGGACCGAAGCTGTGATTTTGATTAATTTTTTTTTTTTTCAAAGGAGAATCTTACTTCAACGGACCGAAACAGACTAGACTGAGTCCCCTGCAAGTTGTTTTAAATATTATATCGTTTTAATATTTGATATAAGAATGTTAAAATTGGAGCTACTTTTGATTTTTCTCCTCACCTAAACCATTATTACCTCATAATCCGTCTCTCCTTGAATGAGCCACGGCTTTTCCGCATTAAAAAGTTGGATAAATAAAAGGTTTTTAATTAATTAAAATTAATAATTATTTTGTATTAATTAACCTAATAATCTCAACCAAGATTGCATTATGCAAGTTTTTTTAAGTGCTAGATATAATCGGGAAATGAAAAACACGAGGAAAGCAAATGGCTGCTTTTCTTGTGAAATAGGCAAAACTAACAAAAAATATTGCCTAATTCGTGAACTCGGCAGAGGGCTTGCCAAATTCACGAAAAAGGCAAAATTTTGTCGATTTCATGAAATAAGCAATTTCATCAATTCGGCATAACATATATATATATACTACAGTTTTTTTTTTTTTTAGAAATGTACTCTTTAACATATAAATAAGAAGTAGATGAAATTTATAAAAACTAAAAATCTCGAGAAATAAAAAAGTTATTATCATTTTTTCTTAGGATGGTTTCCTGCTAAATTTGTAGAACTACTTGATGAACGAAGCAAACTCTATTCGTGCGCTGGAGATGATGCAGTAACCGAAACAGTGACAGATCTCGTTCGAGGAACTCTTTGTCCAGCTATTAAACAAATTCTGGAACATGGAATGCGTCGTCCAAGTTTTCTTGGTAATTTCTGTTTTATATTATAAAAGATTATATCTAATTTATTGAGAAAATATTCAATTTTTTTTTTTAATTTTAGGGGCACCATGTCATCCTTGGCAATTTATTGAAGAGGCAGCATGCAAAGAAGTGGAAAGAGATTTTAATTCTGTTTATTCACGTTTGGTTCTTTGTAAAACATATCGACTAGATGAAGATGGAAAAGTTCTTACTCCGGAAGAGGTAGATATATAATAATAATAATGTTTATTTATTAAAGCGACAGGAGAAGAGACCAGCACCGCTTTATGTAACATCAACACTATTATTATTTAATAATTTTAGGGTATGTTTTTTGTTGATGGGACAATTGACCCATGATTTCCTAAAAAAAAAAGATCTTGGGTTCGATTTGCGTGAGTTTTTAGTGGTGGATGCCATCCATATGCAAAATATTATTTAAATATAGGGTTGCCATCAAATTTTTGATCTTATGCAGATTATAGACTAATATATTACTTTCTCTTTCCTATTATATATGTAATATTATTGAAATAGTGATTTTAAGTTCAATAATTGTATTCATTGGGAAATACAGTATTTGTTGTATTCCTTTTTTTTAAATATAAATAAATAGTCTTCGCTGCATTTACTAGAATTTATTACTTAATTTTAGTAAAATCTCTACAATAACCTGTAGGATTTTACCAAAATTAAGTAATAAATTCTATTAAATGCAGCGAAGACTATTTATATTTATATTAAATAAGGAATACAACAAACACATTGGTTTCCATATCATACAGTATTTCCCAATGTTGTCTTCTTTTTTTAATATAAATAAATAGTCTTTGCTGCATTTACTAGAATTTATTACTTAATTTTGGTAAAATCATACAGGTTATTATAGAGATTTTACTAAAATTAAGTAATAAATTCTAATAAATGCAATTCTAGTAAATCTCTACAATAACCTGTAGGATTTTACCAAAATTAAGTAATAAATTCTAGTAAATGCAGCGAAGACTATTTATTTATAAATACTGTGCAACGTTTCGACTGCTTATTCTGCAGCCGTTATCAAGTACTGTGCACAGTAGCACTTGCTCCGACTCAAGTGAAACGTTGTACAGTATTTATATATTTTTAATAAATACTTAATACAAAAATGTGGTCTATGATTAAAAGTTCCCCTAATAATAATATTTCAAACAACAAAAGCTTTAATAAACACAATTACTGAACTAAAATAACTATTTCAACACTACCACTTAATTTTAAATCCAGTTATATTTTCTTTCCTCCCCCCGGCTTCCTACATTTCATTTTGTTTTAAAATATCCATTTCTTCATCCATTTCCTCTTGACAAATATATATAAAGAGAAAGTGTTGGATTCATGTCAAAAATTCGATGTCGAGATTTTGATGGATATACACGTTTTGAGGTCCCCCTGAATCTAAAAAAAAGTAAAAGTGGTTTTCGGGACATGATCTGTCTGTCTTGTCTGTGTGTGTTCAATTTTCAGCATGAAGAAATTGAGCTAGGAGGTTGAAATTTTATGTTATCCCCTCCTTATATAGAATGACTTCTCAAGTATTTTATGATTTTGTAAAACTCCACAATAGTATAATTTGATGCACTGAAGATGGATCGCGTTAGGCATTCCGAAATATTTGCTAATAAATGATTTTAACGTGGAAAGCAGTCGCTAGCTAACCTTGGTTGCTGGTTGTCTTTTCTCCATAACCTTAAAATAATAAATTTTCAAGTGTTCTAATTTCCTATTGTTTTTTAAATTTATTTTTTTAGCTGCTCTATCGTTGTGTTCAGGCTGTGAACGCTTCACATGATTCGGCACATGCACAAATGGATGTTAAATTACGAAGTCTTGTCTGTCTTGGCCTCAATGAACAAGTTTTACATCTTTGGTTAGAAGTACTCTGTTCTTGTTTGGAAGTTGTCAGAAAATGGTATTTATATATCAAATTTTTTTCTAATTAAAAAAAATTCAGTAATAATAAAATGTGAATTATTTTTTTCAGGTACCAGCCGTGGAGTTTTCTCTACAGTCCCGGTTGGGTCCAAATAAAATGCGAATTACGAATACTCTCTCAATTCGCTTTCAATCTGAATCCAGACTGGGAGTTGCCGCCACGACGTGAACAATCTCAACCCTTGAAAGACGGCGTCCGCGATATGCTTGTCAAACATCACCTTTTTTCCTGGGACCTCTAATCTTATCCTCCTATCCGTAAGTTTTTCCTTTCTTTTCTTAACCATCCTTATCATTTTTATCATTATATAACCAATATATAAAGATATCATCCAATTCCGATCAAAATATGGAGTTTTTAATATTTAATATTATTATAAATTGAATTGAGACTTTATGATACATCTACTTATGTATTAATTCTCATAATTTTTAATATTTCCCAGGAAATTTTTATTTACTGGTATATATATGTTCCTTGAGCTACTGAAAACTAACGATTGATTCTTCCCTCTTTGGTTTTGGAGTCTTAATGTGAAGTTTTTATTCTGAATGGGATCCAACTAAGAGAGTGGAGATGAGTCAACTGTCGATAGATGGTTTTCTTTATAAAAAATTCAAACAGGATCTCTGTTCTAATCCCCAGAGCCTTTTATGTAGGAACATCTGTCAGTGGCTCTCTCGAGTGATGAGCGATAAATTTTATTTATTTTTAAATATATTATTTGTCATTTAAATATATTTTTAATGAAGGATGTTTAGAGGCAGAGGCAGCCAAAAAATAATACTCTGAATGCTTCTTACTGATTAGCCGGAATAATTTTGGTGCATTTATTATGTACCATCCTCAGTACATTAATTAGTGTATAATTTGCTCAAAGCTGGTCCAGTGGTATAGCATATTCATAGCAAACTATTATAGATGTATATAATCAAAATTTAGGCTATTATGAAATATAATGGCATTGGTTGTGAGTCATATCTATTAATGTAATGTATGTATTAATATATGAATGTAAACTAATATATTTGACACACAAGGAATACCATTACTTACTTAGTTACTTAGTCGACCCATTCTTCTGTGCGGCGGTTTGGTGCACGCGGATCCCAATTGTCACTCCACTCTCGACGGTTCTTTGCCAGTGTCGTCCAGTGAAGCACACATATCTTCTCCCTGATCTTATGGAGTTTCTAAAATGCAGCGAATCTCCCCAGCGTATAGGTGGTCTCCCTACTGGTCGCTTCTTGTTCCTGGGGATCCACAGCTGCAATGACGTGTTCCATCGTCTTCTCTTCTCATAAGATGCCCTGCCCATTCATGTTTTGCTCTATTGACGTGAGTAAGCATATCTCTTACTCCCGATTGCTTCCTGACATCAAAATTGTGGAGACCTTGTTGGCGTTGTTTTCTCAGGTTTAGCCCAATCATTCTTCTCTCCAGCGCCGCCTGCATGGTCTTGATTTTATTTTCATGTTCCCGTGTTAGGGCCCATGTTTCACTTGCATAGCTGAGGGCCGGTAGAACAGTTGAGTTGAATATGTTGGACTTTAATTTTCGATCTCTCGTTGATTCAAGTACCTCGCGGACAGTCCCGAAGGCGGCCCAGCCATCTCGTCTTCTTCTTGCTAATTCTGGTGTCAATTCGTTGGCCGTGGTTAAAAGCCTTCCCAGATATACAAATTCGTTGACGTCTTCTAAAGGGTTCCCATCGATGAGAATGGGATCTTTGCAGGCGAACGCGTTCCGCATGATCTTTGTCTTGTCAATGTTGATTGCGAGGCCTGCCGGTTTCCCATCTTTATTAAGAGACTCAATCATGAGGTTTGCTTCCCTTGGTGTTTATGTGACAAGAACTATGTCGTCAGCGAATCTGAGATGGTTCAGTTTTCTTCCATCGATATGTAGGCCAGCGTCGCTCCAGTTACAGCGTCTTACCACTGACTCCAGACATGACGAAAATAGGCTAGGCCAGATCGGGTCACCCTGGCGAACTCCTCTCCCTACGGAGACGGTTATTGCTCGATGGAAGGGTTTGAATTCTGTTTGGGTGCCCATATACCATATACTTAAGGCACCAGCTATCAGGTTGGGACTTAAGTGTGGTGCTCACTATACAGTGAGGGATAATATTAAGTCCCACACATGCCTTTCCTATTTGTGATTATTTCATTGTTTTTAAAAAAAATATATATTTTTAAATGGAAACTTTCATGGTTCAAACCTGGAAAATTTCTAATAAAGATTTTCATTTTCTTTTATAAAAACAATGAAATAATCACAAGTAGAAAACGCATGGGTGGGACTTAATATTGCCCCTCACTGTACATAATAAATGCATCGAAACGTTTCCAGCTAATTAGTAAAAAGCATTCAGAGCATTATTTCTTGTCTACCTCTGCCTCTATACATCCTTCTTTAAATATATCACTTGTCGACTTCAAAAATATTCTATATTCAGGATTTAGTGTTTTGAGGGTTGCATGGGTGTCTGTTTCGGCGTTTACTAAGAGAGTAATTTTATTTCTTTTAAAAATAAACTTGCAAGGGTTCTCGTTCATACTACTTTGAAAGAGCAATCTTCCCGAGAAAGGGGGGGCGAATGCCCTTTTTTTTCAAGATCACTTAACATCTCGTGGGAACAAAGCTACACCTGATTATCCGTCAGAATCCATACACAGATAGCCTGACTGGGATAAATATTATTTTTATTCTTCGAATTTCATTTTTATATCTCTAATTTTCAAATTTTGTATCTGTATATATATTTTATAGACATTTGTATTTCAATATGTAGCTAATATGGTAGCAATACTCCTACCCTTGTGATTTCTTCATTCAGAATTTATTTGGCAGCCAATAAATATAACAAAATACCCCTTAATTAAGTCGTTTCGGCATCTTGGAATAGTTGGACTTAGGTGATATATATTTCTTCCTATATATTTATTTTAATTAGTATCCATTTGATTTCAATAAATTTTTCTCGGTCTACCGGGTCTTTTAAGATTAAAATTGACATTGTCTATTTAAGCGTTTTCCAAACTGTGAGGCGCGGCCTCCCTAGGGAGGCGCGAATATTAGCCACAGCAAGCAATTTTCCAAACTCAGCCAAAATTATTTCTTTTATTGTGACGTTTAGACCACTAGTCAAGGCCATCTTCAGGGTCGGAGGCGAGAATAAATGAAATTTTTCATTCAAAATTAAAATTTCATTTATTCTTAAGAAGGCCGAAACGTCACAATAATTTTAGCTGCATATGACTAGGAATTTTTTTTTTTTTTGACTCCGCTTTAATATAAATTTATATTTTTTAGCATTAAAAATTTTTGTTTTTGTATTATTTTACAAAATGGGGGAAGGGGGAGGCATCATATGGTTAAATATTTTCAAGGGAGGCTTTGTAACATAAAGTTTGGAAACCACTGGTCTACTTAGTCATATATTTTTATATATCAAAACAACGTGATTTGCTTTTCACCACGTTTTTTATCCCTAAAGTTAGTTACTCTATATATCTGGTATCAAAAAAGGAAAGAAAAATTTACATTTCTTATTAGGACAGTCTCCTAGGTGTCTTTAAAAAGGTGCTAGATGTTTTACATTGCACAAGAGAACAAAGGTTTTACCGTTTTTCTTCAGTTAATTCATGCGAACACATTTACCTACTTTAAACAGTTAACGTAAGCTATTACTAATAAATTAAGCCATCTTAACCTCAAAATTAATTAATTACATATCACATATTTTTCTATTATTTTAATTTATATAAAGATTCTCCATATTTTGATCAAAAAAAATGACTCTAGTCTTATTGCATCAAATTATCCCGAATGCTATTTTTATATATGTCTAATACTGTAATAATAATAATATGATCTTATATATAAAAATAATCATATATATATATAAATATACTTTGGATCAATGTGCTTAATGGGATCATGGTGCAATTTTTTTCCAACTTAATTCTAAAATTAAAATTCGGCCTTACCACTATCTAGTTCAGATAAAATATTAATTTATTTTTTTCTGATATATATATATATATAATATTTACTCTCAATCCGATCCATGTTCATATAAATAGAGTCAACGTTTCTCTTGATGTTAATATTTGAAAATTAAAAAGATCATACTAATGCCAATCGGTGCTCTTTTTTGCATCATCATACCGAAGTATTAGATAATTTAAAAACTCGAATGGTATTTATTCTCTCTATTTATAATTATTTTTTCAATATAATTTATTATATGAATTGTAAATATATAAATAATTGTTTTATAATATATATTATATTTTATTAATTTTTAAATGTACTTAAAATAGTTAGGTATAGAGATTGTATATTATTTAAAAAAAAAAAAAAACATTCCATTAGAAATTTGTGAGTCGAAATATATAAATTATTTAAATAAAAAAGTTTAAAACAGATATTATGGAATTAAATTTTAAGGTTTTGAAGTTCAAACTCGTTCCGAAATCCAATTCCACTTCTGAATGATAAATATCTCCTCAAAAAAAAAAAAAAAAAAAAAAGATTCTGAATGATAGGTAGGATTCTAATAAAAAACATTGAATGCTTTTTTAAAAACTTTTATTTAATAAATAAAAGAGATAGTAGGAGAGAGAAGAAAGTTGAAAGGATTGTAGAAGTTTCTACCAGGCGTAGGAGAGGCCAAGACCGTTGCTGTAGGTCATATGGGATACAACAGGGGCGGCGGAATAAGCGACTCCGAGAAGTCCGTGTCCAGCTACAGCAGCAGTAGAGGTCTTGACTACTCCGGGAGCAGCAGCATAAGCAAGGGGAGCGTGAGCGATGGCGGGGGCGGCGGCGGCATAGGTGGCTACTGGGGCATGTGCAAGAGCGGGGGCGGCATAGGCAACTGGACCATGAGCATAGGCGGCTACTGGACCATGAGCATAGGCGGCTACTGGAGCATGGGCAATACCGATGGCATCATTGCTGACACGGGTGTCGAATTTACGAACGGTAGAGAAAGCGGTGTCCACCTGTAACAAATTATATATATATATATAATAATATTTAATGGTAATAATATTGATATATACACATTAATTTCCATTCCTCCATTATATCAGACGGTATTATGGAGGAATGAGCTCCTACTTTATTATCAAAAGTTGACGAGACTTGAGTTAGTAAGATAATTTCGATAACCAAAGAAATCCAAAAAAATTATTTTTCTAAAAAGTAGGAACTCATCTCTCTATATTCAATAGATACTAATCATATGGAAGGAAACGGAGAATGAAACCAGCATATGATGGACGCCTCTCACATCAATTTAATTTGTAGATGAACGACAAATGAAAATGCTGGAGGTATTTTTGGGCCAAATTTTATTACCACTCACCAGTCGACGTTTCGGGGGACTCAACGCCTCCCTTCATCAGGACTCTAAACAAACAAAAAGGCACACAGATAACAGTGAATAATTCTTACTTTCTCTTTTTTTTTCCTTTGTTACATATATTCTTACAAAAATAGTACAACACTGTTAACTAAGCTTTATGTTTGCCTTTTTGCTTGCCTAAAGCCCCGAAACGTCGACTGTATAGTGGTATTAAAATTTGGCCTGAAAATACCTCCAGCATTTTCATTTGTCGTTCATCTATCTACACCAGGCTTTCCCAAATAATTAATTTGTAGATATTTCGACCAGCATCATATGCTGGTTTCATTCTCCGTTTCCTTCCATATGTATATGCTCCAGCGAAAAATCCTAATCGTAATATTAATCATGTTAAATCCAAGAGCGGATACAAGTAGGGGGGACTCCCCCCTGTTAAGCCATCTCTGAAACAGCAGCATCCCTCACTTCAAGATTTGAGAAAAATATTTTTCTTGGAAATAAAATGTTATTCTGGTAAACAAACACAGAATGCAACTTAAATTAGCGAAAGTTAAAGTTGCGTGCTGTGCGACCAGTCATACAAGATTACCCCCATCCCGAAAAACTCTTCTGGATCCGTCGGATTGAAATTCGTTTCTAAATCGTATTCGTTTTAAACTTTGTATTTGTAAAACAGATAGAATAGAAGATTTTTGTAGGAACTAAATAGAGCGGAGTAGTTCCCTCTAAATTGCGAATCTATTCTCCCTCTATTTTTCGTCCAATATTTTTAAGACACAATGTACTAATGTGTATTTTCTTATTTTTAAGAAAACGCTTCACTCTTAGATAAAGGTATCTCTTGATTAACGCTGTTTATTGTTCAAGTATATATCTAAACTTTACAAAAAGTCAACCTAGACTTGGGTGTGCATTAATTAAAATTGTGGTTATATATATTTTAAATAAACGCTTTAAACAAGAAATATCTATTTTAATTTTTAAAAATTCACGGTTTTGTTTAATGATGTAATTTACACTATACCTGTTTGGCGTAGGTGCTGACGGCATGGTTGCCATCCAAGGATCGCACTACGCTTTGTTGCGAGGCTCCAATGGCTGGAGCGTGAACAGCAACGGGAGCTGCGGCATAGGAAAGAGCAGGGGCTGCGGCATAAGACACTGGTGCACCCAAGAGACCAGCGTTAGCTGCGGCGACCGCGCACAAGAGGACTACAAGCTACAAAAGAAACAGGTCAGGATCAACGATTAAAAAATTAAATCAATAATTGATATAGTCAATTTTTAAAGGGAAAATTTCTTAATTTATTCTTTTATATATATTCGACACAATAACATACATGCCTTTCCAGGGGTATATCGTAGACTATCGGATATTACTCCACTATATATAAAATAATTATGACTCCCTCTTCACTCATTAGTGTCAGTAACTTTCATGCAAAAATATTAAGATGGGTTTCCGTTTCCTTGAGGCATTTCTAATAGATTTGGATAATTTTTTGCTAACAGGTGGATTCGAACTCGAGTTGTCTCCATCTTAGGATTATAAGCTTAACTGCTTTATTCCCTCGGTTAATCGCTTCCTCATGAATTCAATTGCAAAATAAAAAAATTAATTAAATAAGTTCAGAAGTTCCCAAAGCGCTCTTAGGCCCTTCGTCGCGTAGGTTTCAAAATATTTTTATTTTTACAAAAAATTTACAAAAATTTCAAATAGTCTTTTAAAGTTAAATTTTGAAACAAAAAAAACAAACAAATGTTAGTGTATTTATTGTACTCTATTACTACTAAATCTGAAACGATCTTGATTGAGTCTTCATTTAATAAATAAAATTGTATTTTGAAATTCTCCCCCTCTCTTCTAAACTTGACTTTAATTCACTTTTGAAAAGATTGCCTACTTTTAATTTGTGATACGGAATAGTTGCCGATTTTGAAAAAATTGATAGAAATTTTTCTGTGTGGTTTTAATTTTTGTCAGCTATCATAGTTGTAGAAAGAAAGATTATTCGGATGTGGGGTCGAACTCTTAAAAAAATAAATATAGTATATAAATACAATAGGAATAAAAAAAAAGCGTCAGGACATTAAAAGTTTATTTCTATTTGATAATTAAAAAAAAAAATTGATACTATTGAAATTATTTTGTGTGCGATTGACGTCATCGCTCCATCTCTGTTATAGACAAATTTTCATTTTGGTCCCTACCCCTAAAAAGGATTTAAATATGCATTTTATAATAGTGAACTTAATTGTCGATTTTTAAAAATACCTGAAGAAATTCGAAATTTCGTTTTAAATTAAATTTTCGTTTTTTATAAAATAAAAAATAAAAAAAACACCCACCTTGAATGCCATTTTTGTCGATCGTTGAACTGTTAGACAACGTATATAAGATTAAATTCGCCTCTCTCATTATATATATCATAGCCTTTGAGTCCCCTTCCCTCCCCCTGCCAAGGCCGTATGGTGGGGGAATTTTAGGGTTGCAAAATCTGATGAGGCCAAAGGTCCACAGTCAGATAGAGAAGGAGGTGGAGAGCCACACCTTCGCTCTCGCTGTTTTTCTTGCAAATTTTGTCATCCCTATTAAAATTTTAACAAGCGCGCGTATACGTAGCTAAATAGATCAGTTGATTGATAGCCGCCGACGGCAAATCCGGTTACAGGTTAACCGCAGGCATTTTAAGATGAAAATTAGGGGAAGGAGAAAGTATAAAAAAATGAATGATTAAAGACGACCTGGTACTGTACTATTACATTGGTAATTTCAATTACCAACTAATTAGCATATGTAGTAAGAATTAATTATTGCAAATCTTTTAATTTACAATTCCAAGGTCAAGAATTTGTTTGGAATTTATTCGAATAAAGAATGATTTATTTATTATATGTTTTATTTAACTTTACCGGGTGTATAATGCATTGATATACTCCAGTTGTAATACAATACCTGAAAAATCCACCCATTGTATTTAATTACTTTTTACTTTCTCTTACCTATATATGTTAATATTATTACATAGAGAGTATTCAATGTCGAGATTTTGATTGATATTCACGTTTTGAGGTTCCCTGAGTCCAAAAAATTGGGTTTCTCAACATGGTCTGTGTGTGTGTGTCTGGGCCCCCTTTTCCCCCCCCCCCCCCCCCCCCCCCCCCCACCCCCTTCTGTCTGTGTTCAATTTAAAGCATGAAGGAATCGGGGTAGGAGGTTGAAATTTTATATTTAAATTAGGCACCTCCTGGCACGTAACACGAAACTTTTGAACAAAATCGGCCCGAGTTGTACTTTACTAATGCACTTTTCAGTTTTTTCAATATTCTCCAAATTTGCTCCAAATTCAAAAATCAATTATTTTTTAGATGTTTTTTCAAATGGACGAGTAGTAGTAGTATATTCTAAATTTTGTCCTTGAAATCTTTCGAATCACATTTTAGGCTGAACGCACACCGAACGAGCAAAAACGTTTTCAAACAAAACGTTTTTGCCTAAAACTGTTTTTTCAATGCTTTTCTATAGGTTAACGCACACGGAAAAGACAAAACACAATCGGACATGATTCGACATCATCGAACAAAATGTTTTGTCCAATGTTGTTGCTCGTTCGGTGTGCGTTGGCATCGAGCAAAACGTTTTGCTCGTGGATAAAACAATTTTGATCGAAAACGTTTTTGCTCGTTCGGTGTGCTTTGGCATCGAACAAAACATTTTGCTCGTGGACAAAACATTTTGATCGAAAACGTTTTTGCTCGTTCAATGTGCGTTCAAACTTACTCTTGTAGGCTACTTCATGAGAATGCTAGGAAAAATCTGGTCTGACTGGCGCACAGCACACAACTTTCTCTTACCTTCGGTAATCGAAAGTTGTGTTCTGTGCTTGTCACACCAGATTTTTTGTGTCGACATATATTTAGTTCCCGACAGTACGGAACATTTGAATTCAGATGTAAAATTTATAAGTATAGGAAAATATTTATATTTTGTTACCATGGCAACCATTTCTCCTATCTTCCCTATGAAATACAAGAGTAAAGTGGCCTTCAGAAGATTTCAATTGCAAAATGAGAATATACATTTTAAAGAGAATCTAAAAATTAATTGATTTTTAAATTAAAAAAAAAAATCGTTTGAGCAAATTTTGAGAAAATCGAAAAAAACTGAAAAAGTACATCAGTAAAGTACTAGTACTCTTTGGCCGATTTTGATTAAAAGCTTATTTTTCCGGTCCCGGGGGGTGTTTAACTTAAATATAAAATTTCAGCCTCCTAGCTCAATTCCTTCATGCTTAAAATTGAACACACACCCACACACCCACCCACCCACCCACCCACCCACACACACACAGACAGACCATGTCGCGAAAACCACTTTTTTGGATTCACGGGACCTCAAAACGTGAAGATCCATCAAAATCTCGACATCTTTTTCCCTCTTTCTCTCTCTCTCATAGGTAAGAGAAAGTAAAAATGGCTGTTATCTAACAAAATATAAATGAAATATTTTCTCATGTTTACAAATTTTATATCTTTTTTTTTAAACACACTTTTTTCCTCACACTCACACTCACACACACACACACACACGTTCACACAGTCTTTTCGGCAACTCAGGCCATATAAGACTCTGACGATAACCATTAATTATTAATATATCTATCGGGGGTCCAGGCATTTCTATTTAAGCCATAATTTTATATCTTGAATTCTATCTAATGTAGGCCTTACTGCCGGAAACTAAATATATGTCAACACAAAAAATCTGGTGTGACAACCACAGAACACAACTCTCTTACCTTGGGTGCGACCGGTCACACCAGATTTTTCCTATAGAGATGATTTTTTTTTATTTTTGCTCTAAGCAAACTTCTTTTTGAAACATTTTATTATTCTTCTTGTTTGATTGCTTCAAACAAAATGCAATTTCTTCCTTATAGGAATGTTTGTTGACCTAGTTGGTTGGGCGCACAATAATTCCTCTCTTTTAAAGTTACATTCATTTTTATGTGTGGGTGAATCAGAGCGACCTTTTAGATGAAAAACAATTTTCATTTGTTTATAATCAAAGTTATGAAACTAATAATAATGATATAAAAGACTTGAGAATGATCTGAAACGACCTCTTTTCTAACCTTGAGTTTTCTCTACCAGAGATCAATGGAGACATTTTTGAATATAATTCTTTTTTTACGAGTGAGAGAAAGAGAAAGCTGCGTGGCTCCTTTGAGCACGTTTCATTTTCCTATAACACCCCCAAAGGTATTCTATTAATTGTATATTGATTTTACACTACCGTATGTGTAAAGAGATTTGAGGCTGGAATAACTTCTTGACCCATTGAAACAAAAAATAATAATGAAGGCTATCCAAGGGCGGATACAAGGGGGGGGGGGGTAAAGGGGGTAATTACCCCCCTGAGATTTGAGAAAAATATTTTTTTTCGGGAAAAAATTGTGTTTTTAATATAAAATTTTAAAAATGAATACTCAAAAATTTGATTTGTATATAAATTCTGGTAAACAACTACAGAATGCACCTTTAAATTACCGATAATAAGAAAAAATTGTGCTGTGCGACCAGTCACACCAGATTACCTCCTCCGAGAAACTCCTCTGGATCCGCCACTGAGGCTATCATAATTTCCCCCATGGCCTTTAACTACATATATGTCCGTCTTTCAGTCTTAGAAGTATTATTTATGAAGATAAATAAAATGATTAAACTGGGTTGATATTGTGAGACGAAGAAGGACTTGGCAGCCCAATATTAATATCTATATACTGGGGTGGGCTGAAAAAATTTTTTTTTCTTTACGGTATACTGAAATAAACTTGCCTCTATGATAGGCAGGCCTAATTAAAATGCAACAAAGAAAAAAGTTATACCTAAACTCCAGCTAGCGCATTACGCGTAAAATTTTGAAATGTCACAAAAATCACAAGATTTTATGAATTTTTTAAAATCATCAAAAAACAGTTGGATTCACGCTATACTGAAAAAAAAATTAACCTCTATGATAGGTAATTAAAATTCAACAAAGAAAAAAAAGTTATACCTAACCTCCAGGTAGCGCATTACACAAAATTTTTGAAATTTAACAAAAATGACAGGATTTTTTGAATTTTTTAAAATTATCAAAACAGTTGGATAGTGGACTATTGTAGTAAAACTAATTTATATTAGAGTTATAAAAAGGTAATAAATTATTAAAAATGTATTTTTTTCAGCTGTTTTGATACATTTTAAAAAATTCATAAAATCCTGTGATTTTTCTGACATTTCAAAATGGTTCAAGTTTAATACGCTAGCTGGAGGTTAGATATAACTTTTTTGTTGCATTTTAATTAGCTTTTATAGAGGCAAGTTTTTTTCTGTATAGCCTGAAGAAAAAACAAAAAAATTCCTATCCTATCTTTCCTATGAAGTACAAGAGTAAACTGGTCTTCAGAAGATTTCAATGACAAAATGAGAATATACCATTGTGGGTTACATTTTAAAGAGCATCTAAAAAATAATTGATTTTTGAATTTAACAAAATCGTTGGAGCGAATTTTGAGAAAATCGAAAAAAAAAAAACTGGAAAAAGTGCATCAGTAAAGTACTAGTAAATACTCTTTGGACTATTTTGTTCACAAGCTTCGTGTCAAAAGCTTCTGTTCACTGAAGCAAACTCTAAAACATTTCATTTACGAAAGTCTGGATTCGAGTTAATAGAAGATCCTAAGGAAAAACAAATTTTCAACAAATATATTATTTTGAGCCATTTGCTCTTGGATTATAAAAAATTAAGTTTCGAAATTTCTTCATGTATAATTAAAATAAAAATAAAAATTTTATAATATTTTTTCCGTACATTTTTCGCGCCTTCATTCTTTCGCTCTTTAATTCATTGGTGCGTTGGTTGCCTAACCACAGGAGTTTCCATCGTTTTCAAGGTTATTTAAGCCCAAATTCACGAACTTTTAAATAAAGTAAATACAAGGTTATAAATGGTTAATTTTAATTAATTAATCTCTTTTTGTTTCTTGGCGCAAGAATTGTTAGGGGCCAGTGGTTCGCTTCCAGTTCCTACCGATGATAAATAAGTCACACTCTCTACCTACAGCGGTTTTTTTTTTTAAACATTCACACTTTTTCTCATTCGCACTCACACTCACACGCACATTCACACAGTCTTTTCTGCAACTTAGGCCATTTAAGACTTTGACGATAACCGTTGTAATATATATTATCTATTGTGGGTTCAGGCATTTCTATTTAAGCCAACCTACAGCGGTTCTTTACATCCATCCAGGGAGCTCTGCCCCCTGGATTCTCGCATAACTGGCTCGGTCCCACCTCTGGTTGTTTCTCGACTTCCCTTAATCATGTTACGACTTTCTTTCACTTTTTTTTTTATAAACATTAACTCCCACTTAGGTCTAAAATAGAGAAATCAAAAATTGAACCCCCAGCCCCCAAAGATTGTTCCAATGAAATCGAAATTGATTTTAATTTAAAAGGTTGTGGTATATGAGCAGCCAAATGCTAAACAAATAAAATAAAAGTCCATTTTTTACTCTCTCGTATAGAATATAAAAAGAGAGGGCGCCGGAACGAATTTGATTCAGGGGGGAGCAAAAAATTTTTTTTTAGAAAATTAAAATAATTTAATATGTTCAAATAGTATAAAACAAAAACAAATCTACTATAAAACTTTAAAAATTTTAAATAAAATCACAATTTTAATAAAATTAGAATTTTAAAAAATTTGGTAGTGATTTTTCAAAAATTTTTGGAAAAAATTTGGAAAAAAATGAATTTCTTACTCTTTTAATTTAGAAGATTTTATTTTTCAAAAGTAAAAATATATCATTTTTAATAATAAATGAAATAAAAGAAGAAATTTTGCCCCCCTCTGCCCCTCCTGTAGGATGCCAGGGGGGGCAATGTACCCTTCCCCCCCCCCCAGTTCCGGCGCCTATGAGTATTGTAATCGTAAAAAAATTCGACTTCGAGATTTTGATGTTTTTCCACGTTTTAGACCTCCCTGAGTCCAAAAATACCATTTTGGGCCTTATGTCTGTGTGTGTGAACACGATTGCTTAAAAACTAAAGCAGCTAGATCGATGAAATTTGGTATATGCTTCTTACACTAAAATTGTAGATTTCTATCAACTTTTGGAGTAAATAGCTCACTTGGAGGTAGTACTTTACCTAATAAGTTTTTTCAAAAATTTTAAAATTTTAAATTTCTTTGTTATTTTATGATAAAATACTCAATTTTAAAAAGTTTTTCTTTGACATTTTTCCGAAAACTGAATAGTTTTTGAATATAATAATCAAAGAAGAAAAAGACATTTTTCGTTAATTTTGATAAAAAATCAAAACGAAATCATACAGATGTCATTAAAAAACATGTAAATATAAACAAATGAATTTGTTTATATCCTACTTCTTCCAACTGACGTATTTATTCCAAAAGTTGATAGAAATCTACAATTTTAGTGTAAGGAGCATATACCAAATTTCATTGATCTAGCTCCTTTGGTTTTTAAGCAATCGTGTTCACACACACACACACACACATACCCAGATGTAATTCCAAAAGAATAAACGAGAAAGTCTCGGGGGAAGTCATTCCCTATATTTTGTCGACGTTTCGAGTGCCGATCGCACTCTTCAATAGGACAAAAATTGATGTCAATTTGTCAGGTTAATTCTCTTGAAAAATTCTCTTTACTGATTTTATTTTTCATTTATTATACCATTGCAGACATGACGGTGAATGTTTCAAACACGGAACAGAAATATAGCTGTGTGAATTATTAAATAAATAATCTTAACTGCATCTCTCATTAATATTGGTATTAGATATATTTAGAACTTTAATACTTAATAAACTATTTGTGAGTAATGTGAGAAATGTAAGCGTAGGGGGAGGGAGGACGGCTGCACCAAGTGACCCCGATGCAGCGTTTCGACATGACGGTGCGGGCGTGGCTTCAGGCTCCAGGCTTCAGGCTTTAAGGACCCCACCTGCCCATTCAGCCACACATAAATGAGATACAGATCGCCTGTATGCAATCGGCCAAACTAACCCAACTGCACTAGAGACATTTCAAAAGCAGTCAAGACCCCAAAAGGACGAACGATGCTTATTAATTGACAAACCAATTAAATAATTCGATTATCTATCCACCGTTCCAAAAGAGAAATTAGATCATTTGTGAGAGATGATGATGTCAAAAAAGTTTGTTAATATTAAATTACGTTCTCATTACGGGTCGTTTGATTATATAGACACGTGACATACTAATGCTGATAATGACAGCCTCATTCATATTTTCTCATTTGAAAGTCAAAATAAAGTGTATCTAAAGCTCTAATCTGTTAGGGTGGTGGAGGGGAGGCAAATTGACAATTTATTGATTCTAACTTAAACAACGATATTTGAAATGTTAGAAAATTTATCTTTAAATGAGAAAGTATAAATAAAATAAAGGAGATGTGATCAAATAGATGGTAGTTGATTTATTTTAGGGGGAGGAAAAAAGTTTAAAATTTTTCGTTTTTTTTTTTAATGGATTTCCACGAGTTGATTGTTGTCTTAACTTGGAAGATAAATTTTCTCAACTTTGTGTTCTTAGAGGAGGTTGTTCGCAAGTAGACAAACAACTTGGGATGAGAGGGTCCCTCCTCAAATAGGGCATCACTTTTCAGTGGGGTGAAAAAAAACCCAATGAAGGTAGAGCTTTCTGTTATTGATTTTTTAAAACACTTATAATTCCGATGAAGGAATGTTTTAATATATAAAGTCAGTTTTTTTTTTTATTATTTTGTCTTTCTCTTTTACTTATACTAGGTGACGGATGAAATATGTCTTTTATGACAAAAAACCTTGTATTATCATACTTGGATTTAATTCTCCTATTTGATTTGACTTTCTTTTTTTCTTGTAGTATACAGGGTGTCCGGTAAAGAATGGATAACCTTGAAATGTCTTATAGTATAACTTATGGCCGTTCAGAAAAAAAATTGAAACAAAATATATCATAAGTAGTACCTAAGATATGATTTTTTTAAAAGAAAGGTCTAATTTTTTTACCTTGTTTTACTTTTATGAACACTACGATCAGAAATGAATGGATTCTATCGGTTTGTTGTTATTTTATTATTATACACGAACTATGCTAATAGATAAACAGTGAATAGTATGACTGGCTATTGCACTTTTTTATTAAAAAATTAGCAAATTCCAATAAAATAGCCAGGTGGTCGTTTTAACACTGATTTTAATTATTTTAATTTGCTAATTTTTTAATAAAAAAGTGCAATAGCTAGTCATACTATTCACTGTTTATCTATTAGCATAGTTCGTGTATAATAATAAAATAACAACAAACCGATGGAATCCATTCATTTCTGATCGTAGTGTTCATAAAAGTAAAACAAGGTAAAAATTAGACCTTCTTTTTAAAAAAATCTTCTTAGGTACTACTTATATATATTTTGTTTCAATTTTTCTAACAAACTATAAGACATTTCAAGGTTATCCATTCTTTACCACACCCTGTATATTTTAATTGATAAACAAAGATAATATAAAATATTTTAATATTCAGCTGGCTTCGAGCAATGTTTCCAATTGAACTCCCCATGTATTGGACAATTTCTGTTTTTCATTTTCGGAATATGTATATTTAAGTTATACTATTAGTTTACCTTTAATTTGATAAAATAAGATTATATAAAAAGTGTATAAAGTAAAATTTAGTTAGAAAAGTAATTAATCCCTGATATTAGTTCGTTTGGATGGTTAGAGATTTTCGTTTTGAATTTGTTAACTAATTCTGCCATATATTTGTCTAAGTCCTTTACGTCGAGGGTGACCCTTATTATATTGTTGTTTATTAGGAGAGGTGGTTTGGCGATTGCTCTAACCGTTTTGTTCTGAATCCTGTGCAGAAGGTTCACGTTTGACTTGGAAGCGTTTCCCATCCAAAGTGGCGCTCCATAGATAAGATGTGTTCTTATCATAATCTTAAATAAGCCTATCTTCCATTCAACGTCGAGGGCACTCATTGGATTCGTTAACGACCAAATGAGGTGATTTGCAGTGCGAGCTTTCTGTGCAATCTCGTGGGTGTGCTTTGTCCAGTTTAGCCACCGGTCAAGATGGATTCCCAGGTATTTTGCGTCAAGTAGCCATTTGAGCGTATTTGCATAGAATACGATTTCCCAGTTAAGATGTTTTTTTTTTCTTGTAAAGAGTATACTTTGTGTTTTGTCTGTGTTAAGTGTCTGCATCCAAGTGCCAAAATATTCTTTTAGCGAATTCAGGGCCTTTTTTAGCCTTCTGACTAGACAGCGTATGTCCCAGTGTGAGTAGTAAATTGCCGTGTCATCCGCAAATTGCGCGAGTTCAGAGTACTGAGGTTTTTGGATATCCGAAATGTATAAGTTGAATAGTAGAGGTGAGAGGAGGGACCCTTGTGGGATTCCATCCCGGATTGGTTTCCAATTTGAAAACTCTTCGTTTACTTTTACTCTGAATTCCCTATTTTTTAGATAGTTTGATATAAGATTACAAAGCTGCCTGGGGAGACCCATTCGTAGTAATTTTACTTCTAGACCTAGGTGAATTCTCCTATTATATCGATTACTACTAACGGGGACTTTCACCGTGCTGATTCCACGGGGCCACCCATCCGAGGTTTCGCCACGTTTGGTAATTCTTTTTTTGACAACTTTGACATGTGAAAATTTTTAAACGAGTTGAGATATCAAGTAAAAATTTGACATTTTTCTTAGTTTCTATAGAGTTTAGCTATTATCCAAATTTCATAGAAATCTCAGATGGTGAGATTTAAAAATGTATTGATTTCAACGTGGAATGATTCGACGTCAAAATTTTGGAATTCACGGGGTAGGAATTAAATTCCTCGAACTGCTCACATATAAATATATTCATTTATTTATTTAGGAGTGTTATCTATGTTTGTTTAATTCTCATCTTCATTTGTGCGCTTTATCCAATGCCTTTCTCCTTATGGAACTACACTGTATCTTGAAGATCAATAAATTCAAAATTTAAAATATTCTTTTTACATTATAATAAAGGCTATATTTTATAAAATTTTACATCCACAAGAATTCATTATATTGAAAGAAAGGTCAGCAATCATACTTCTTCAATCAAAATTTTGTAGTCGTCTTTTTAAACACTTTAAGCACCTTAAGCCTTAACTGCACTTTATATATATTCATAATAAATCACGTTAATGATGATGTTTTTCTATTATTTCGTGACATTTATAAAAATATTCAACTCCCGATGGGACATTTTACTCAAAATAAAAGGGGAGGGAATATATTCCAGATAGTTATGCCACTGGATCTCTGTTGTTAGATAAAATAACAGACATGCTCTATTTCATCCATATTAAATAAAAAAAAATTAATCTTTATTTTAATCATAGTTTCTAAACCTATCGCAATCATATACATGTATCTATCATCTTTCATGACATGAGAACGCTTGCTTCTTTTAATATATATTAAAGAAATATTTTATTTGTGCAATACAGAAAGCCATAAATAATATAAAAATGTGAGTTGAAATGAATAAAAATATTATAATATTATTTGGCATAAAATTGAACATTAAAGGAGAGGCTGGATGTAAATTTTATTTTACCGCACTATATAATAGTAAGGACGGAAGAGTAATAGAAAAAATACAAAGGGGAATGTAAATTGATCGTAAAAAGTCACTCCCCCTCCAATTTTTCTCTACATACCTTTACGATTCCCCTTAAAAAGATGCAAAAATTGGTGTAGGCCTATTTAATTCCGGATTCAAATTAGTATCAAAAAATAACTTAAAATCGTAATATTAGTATATTTTATCTGGCTGGAGATTGTCTATAATAATTTTACAATACATAGTACTCATGGCTACCGGGGGACGTCCGATACGCTGATTGCTTCGGGTCACCAATTCCGAGCTTTCGTCGCTTAACCGCAAAGAATGTGGTGACTATTGCTCTTTTCCGATATCAGGCTCCCCTTAAAACAATTTATTAAGCGGTGCGTACTGTGGTCCAACAGTAGGGCATGTTGAGCGTAAATCGACAAGATCCGTGGTGCAACTCCCGGCGGTACCTACATTTTTCGCTTATTTAAATTAATAAATACTTGGTTATATGTTTTTCATAATTACCTCATGGACCAACACATGATATATATAATTCTCAATTTATTTTTATTTACTAATTAATAGTTGATAAATATTAATAAATTTTTACTTTCTCTTACTATGTATAAGATATAGTGAGAAAGTATTGGTTCATGTCAAAAATTCGATGTCGAGATTTTGATGAATATATACTTTTTGAAGTCCCCTGAATAAAAAAAAAAGTGTTTTTGGCAACATGATCTGTCTGTGTTCAATTTAAAGCATGAAAGAATTGAGCTAGGAGGTTGAAATTTTATATTTAAGTTAGGTACCACAGTCCTGTGGCGTGAAAATAAGCTTTTAATCCAAATCGACTAAAAAGTACTAGCACTTTACTGATGTACTTTTTCAGTTTTTTTTTTTTTTTGATTTTCTCAAAATTCGTTCTAACTATTTTGATTAAAATTCAAAAATCAATTATTTTTTAGATTACTTTTAAATGTATATTCTCATTTTGCTCCTAAAATTGTTTGAAGCACAGCACACTATACTCTTGTGCTTCGTAGGAAATATAGAAGAAATGGTTGCTATGGTATTTATAATGGTGTTTATAAATTTGACATCTTAAATTCTAATATATTGGCAGAAACTAAATACACCTCGACACAAAAATTTGGTGTGACAAGCACAGTACACAACTTTCTTTTACCAAAGGTAGGAGAAAGTTATGTGCTATGCGACCAGTCACACCAGATTTTTCATTTTTAGATAAAAAAAAAAACAAAAACTAAAATTTTTCCTCATTTTCAACATCAATTATTTAGAATGAAAGGATCTCTTTTGAAGAAAAAATATATATTTTTCTATTCAATCCCCTAGGGGATATAAAACAATATTATTATTATTTTTTAATTAAATTTGAATAATTTGAACAAACAGAGACCGAGAGAGAGAGAAAAAAACCACAAACAAAAAGCCAGTCTCGGCTTTGAAAGTTGAAATTAAGAAATTGAAATTTATGGACAAGATCTGATTACCCCCCTATTCATTGTCTGATTTGGAAATACGTTTTGGCTTCTCGAAATTAAGCAACCCACGAATGAATAATAAATAAATAAAAAAATAACAAACGACTCGTCGTCATATTGCTTTTTTTTCGTTGATTAAAGGAAATTAAATTTTTTTTAAAGAAGAAAAAAAAAATGGAAAGATAAAAAGAGAAGATATTTAATAAAATAAAAAATTGAAATTGAAAAAAAAAAAGATAAGATCTTGTTTATTTTGTCTGATAAGTTGTCAAAATAATAATCGAAACGTTGTTAATTAATTCAAAAATAGCCAGGCGTGTGATCTAATTTCTTTCTATTGTATAAACGCGTATCGAAATTAAGTGTCGAGGTAGATCTTTTGTTCTCCAAACAAGGATAAGATTGCAAAAAGAAAGGAGAGGAATTTTTCTCTCTCTCTCTCTCTCACTCTCCCTCTTTAGCTCCCAATCTTTCATTCACTCGCTATGACATATCGGGTGTTGGTTTTCCCACTCCCTCGCCATTTATAAATGGAATTTTTTCACCTTTTTAATAAAATTAGCTTTTTACTTTCTCTTACCTATATAGATTGCGATCATATCAAAAATTCGATGTCGAAATTTTGATGGATATACATGTTTTGAGTGCAAAATAGTGGGTCCGTAAATTGGTCTGTGTGTCTGTCTGTGACGATTTGAGAAAGGAGTTACTAGATTGAAATTTTATATTTAAGTTCGTTACTCTTCCGGGCATTTAAAATAAGCTTTTGAACAAAATCGGTCAAAATGTTCTAGTACTTTACTGAAGTAATTTTTTACGATTTTCTCAAAATTGGCTTCCATAACCTAACGAGTTTGATTAATATTCATAAATCAATTATTTTTTAGATCTTCTTTAAAATGTATATTCTCATTTTGACCTGAAAATTGTTTGAAGTTCACTTTACTGAAGTATTTAAGATTTTTCATATTTATAAAAAGAGAGAAACGAATACAATAAAAAAATCTGGTGTGACTGTCGCACAGCACAACTTTCTCTTACCTTCGGTAATCGAAAGTTGTGTTCTGTGCTTGTCACATCAGATTTTTTTATTGTATTCGTTTTTGTGTCGACATATATTTAGTTTCCGCCAATATATTAGAATTTAAGATGTCAAATTTATAAACATGGGAAAAATTTATATTTTGTTATCATGGCAACCATTTCTCCTATCTTTTCTATGAAGCACAAGAGTAAAGTGTCCTTCAAACAATTTTGAGAGCAAAACGAGAATATACATTTGAAAGAGCATCTAAAAAATAATTGATTTTTGAATTTTAATCAAAATCGTTAGAGCGAATTTTGAGAAAATCGAAAAAAACTGAAAAAGTACATCAGTAAAGTACTAGTACTCTTTGGCCGATTTTGATTAAAACCTTATTTTCTCGGTCCTGGGGGGGGGGGGGGGGTTAACTTAAATATAAAATTTCAGCCTCATAGCTAAATTCCTTCATGCTTAAAATTGAACACACACACACACAGACCGACATACAGACAGACCATGTCGCAAAAACCACTTTTTACTTTCTCTTACCTATGTATATATGTAATATATATATAGAGAGAAAGTATTGGATTCATGTCAAAAATTCGATGTCGAGATTTTGATGGATCTTCACGTTTTGAGGTCCCCTGAATCCAAAAAAGTGGTTTTCGCGACATGGTCTGTCTGTGTGTGTGTGTATCTGTGTGTGTGTGTGTGTTCAATTTTAAGCATGAAGGAATTGAGCTACGAGGTTGAAATTTTATATTTAAGTTAAACACCCCCGGGACCGGAAAAATAAGCTTTTAATCAAAATCGGCCAAAGAGTACTAGTACTTTACTGATGTACTTTTTAAGTTTTTTTCGATTTTCTCAAAATTCGCTCTAACGATTTTGATTAAAATTCAAAAATCAATTATTTTTTAGATGTTCTTTCAAATGTATATTCTCGTTTTGCCCTCGAAATCTGTTTGAAGCACACTTTACTCTTGTGCTTCATAGGAAAGATAGGAGAAATGGTTGCCATGGTAACAAAATATAAATATTTTCCCATACTTATAAATTTTACATCTGAATTCAAATATTCCCTACTGCCGGGAACTAAATACATGTCGACACAAAAAATCTGGTGAGACAAGCACAGTACACAACTTTCGATTACCGAAGGTAAGAGAAAGTTGTGTGCTGTGCGCCAGTCACACCAGATTTTTTGGATTCAGGGGACCTCAAAACGTGAAGATCCATCAAAATCTCGAGATCGAATTTTTGACATGAAACCAATACTTTCTCTCTATATATATATTACATATATACATAGGTAAGAGAAAGTAATAATAAAATTAATTATAATAATAAATTTAATCAGGTCTAAGTAGATTAATTAAATTGAATTTTTTTTTGTGATTTCAACGATATAGAACATATATTTGATTTTATCTAAATAGGCCGATATTTAATTAAAATTAAATTTTTTCTTTCTCTTACCTATGTATATATGTAATATATATGGGTCATTCCATGCCAATAAGTTATAGTTATTTGAAAAAAAAGAGCAGTTTTTTTTTCAAAAATCCATAACTTTTTTTAGTTGGGTAAAAAAATTTGAAAAAATTCTCAAAAATGTCTTTTAAGTGGTAGAAAAAAGATAAAAAATTTTCAGCGAAATCCGCGGGAGTCAGGAAAAAAATTTCTCGATTTGGCATGGAATGACCCAAATATATAGTGAGAAAGTATTGGTTTCATGTCAAAAATTTGATGTCGAGATTTTGATGGATATTCACGTTTTGAGGCCCCCTGTATCCAAAAAATGGTTTTCGCAACATCTGTTTGTCTCTCTATGAGTATGTCGGTGAACAAAATATCTCAAGGAACGAAAAGTGCTAGGAAGTTAAAATTTTATATTTAAGTTAGGCACCCCTCTGGCATGTGACACGAAGCTTTTGAACAAAATCGACCAAAGATTACTAGTACTTTACTTATGCACTTTTTCAGTTTTTTTTTTCGATATTCTCGAAATTCGCTCGAACGATTTTGATTAAAATTCAAAAATCAATTATTTTTTACATGCTCTTTAAAATGCATATTGTCATTTTGCCATTGAAATCTTCTGAAGACCTCTTTACTCTTGTTCTTCATAGGAAAGATAGAATAAATGGTTGCCATAGCAACAAAATATAAATATTTTCCCATACTTATAAATTTTACATTTGAAAATCGAATGTACCGTGCTGTCGGTAACTAAATATATATCGACACATTTTCTGGTGTGACAAGCACAGAACACAACTTTCGATTATTCAAAGTAAAAGAAAGTTGTGTGCCACTGGTTAAGACACACCAGATTTTTTTCTATAGGTTTGTGACTATATTTAGTTGCTTTTTTTGGCGAATACTCTTTTCATTGACACCTTTTCTCTCTTTTTATATCAGTCGAATAGATAAAATATTCAAGTCGCATGAATAAAATAATAAAAATTTGCACAAAGTTACTTAAATAATAATAAAAATACCGTCCCTGGGTGGTCTTGATCGGACTCGCATCTGTTTTATTGGTTGCCGAGGGATAGGATAGAACATTTGCCTTTCTACGCCCCTGATTGATTTTTATGCTTTCATCAATATTTATGTTTTCCAGAGAGATAAAGCTACTGCGGATATTTTTGAATTGGAATTACTCAAAATTTTATTAAGCGGAAGACTCAATTTGTTTTTATTTCGTTATCTATTGAATTAATTATTAGATCTTGATTAAAATACAAAATAAAATAAAAAAAATTGTTCATTTTTGTGATATTCACATCATTATATAGGTGAATGGAATTGTATTTTATATTCCAGCTGGCCTGATGATGTAAATATCACAAGCTTTCCTTTAATTCAATAACTGAACAAAAGCACTTCATCAGCTTAATTAATCGAATTGAATAATTAAGTTATTAAATAAAATATATTATTATTACAGTTATGTATTTCAAGATTTCGTTAATTCATTCTTGTCAAAATCATCAGATAATAATAAAACGTAAAGAAGGGAAATGGTGTTAATTATTTTAATAAAATAGATTATTGTTACTGTTCATGTGTGTTTAAAAAAAAAAATTAAAAAATAATTATTTTTTATTTTTATTTATTTACTAGGTAGAGCCAAGGGCGGATACAAGGGGGGGGTAAAGGGGGTAATTACCCCCCCCCCCCCCCCGAGATTCGAAAAAATACCTTTTTTTCGCAAAAAAATTTATTTTTAATGTAAAATTTTTAAAATTAATACTTAAAAATTTGATGTGTATTTATATTTTGGCAAACAAGTACAGAATGCGCTTTTAAATTATCGAAATTAAAAAAAAATAGTGTGCTGTGCGACGATGCACATCAGATTACCCCCCCCCCCCCCCCCGAGAAACACCTCTGGATCCGCCCTTGGGTAGAGCCTTGTTTGAAAAGGATGGAATTTTTCAATCAATGCTCAAATAGACTGTTCATTAGCCAGTCAATATGTTGTAACGCAGTCCCAATCTTGCTTGGTACATGGCGTGTGGTTTTTAAGATCTTCTAGGCAATGAAATTTTAATTTCATTAGTATAATAGGCGGATGCGAGATGTTGTGTTTATTTATTTATTTATTATTTTTTATAAATAGGTCTACATCTAAATCTCAAAATAGAAAATAATTAAATTTCTCCTGTCATAGACGTGGCTGTGATTGACACAACAATGACAGGAGGTGGTAGCCAGGAAGAGGTGTCTCTTCAACAATGATACTCCCAAACCTTCGAAAAAATAATTATTTTTTATAAATAATTTTGAAAATAAAATATAATTATTTATGAGATGAGTTTGCGTTTGATTGGGCAAAAATTGCCTCCCCTGGAGTCGAACCAGACGAAAGTTTTTTTGCATTAATTATGGCGCCCTTATACAGAAGCGCCCCGTGCGACGCATCTTGTGCTTAAACTTAGAGGATAAAGGTAGTCCGCCCGCCGCGAAAGCGTGGTCCTGGTTCGACTCCAGGGGGCACAATTTTTACCCAATCAAGACAAACTCATTTCGCAAATTTGCTATCTTAAACCATATATTGACTGGCTTATTTACAGTCTATTTGAGGGTTGTTAGAAAAAAATTCCATCTTTTCTTTCAAACAAACCTCTATCTAGTTCAGCGTTTTCCAAACTGTGAGGCGCACCTCCTTAGGGAGACGCGGACTAGTCTAAGGGGAGGCCCGAATATTGGCCAAAAAAGATCAATTTTCCAAATGATTGCTAGTTTTATAAATAAAATAATAATATTTAGAAGATTCTGGGACGGAGTTTTTAATTAAAATAATAAATATGAATAAATAAAAAAAATATTTTTATATAAATTTATATATTTTAGTCCCCTCGGGGCTTGGTAGCGTGCTAACCTCGTATACCAAAAGCCGCGGGTTCGGACCCCAGGCAGTCCGATAATTTTATTTAACCATTTGGATATCAACCAGATGGCTTAAATAGAAATGCGCCTGAACCCCCAATAGATATATTACACATTCGAGTATCGTTTAAAGTCTTAAATGGCATAATTTGACGAAAAGACTGTGGATATGTGTGTGTGAATGAGAAAAAAGTGTTTAAAAAAAAAAGATTGTATTAGGAGTTGCAAAATTGAAAAAATTGTTTTTTTAATTTATTTTAGCTAAATCGAAGCCAAATAAATAGAAAACATTCAAAAAATAGGGTTGATTATTATTTTGATTAGGGGGGTAGGGAGGATGAAGGGTTGATTATTTAAGAAAGGCCTTGGAATATTCCAAATCACTTGTTGACATTTTTTTCCATCTCTAAATATAGTTAGATTAGAGCAAAAGGTATTTTTTTACTTTTAATAAAAAGGGAATTGCTATGTCCATCTATTTATTCCTATAGAGAGAGAATCGAATCTCTTGTTCAGTCGAGCGCGTTGCCGCGAGCCAGGCGCCCAGCTCTGCTTGCTCTCTGTTTAAGTTGTGTTTTAAGTGATTTAAAGTGAATAATTAGTATAGTGTAAGCCACCCAGGCCACCCCGTCAGCCAACACACCCTCTTGAGAGTCTTATTAAAGGTAATTATTATGCATTTTATCGTTGAAAAAAACAAAAATGATAGGAACAAATAATTTGACTGCGAAAAACGATTGTTTTGAATATGAAATTAAATATTTTGTATTTCACTAAGGGGAGAGGGGGAATATAAGCTGTTGAAAGGGGGAGGGGGAGTGTAGGTGTCATTGAAAAAAAATTAGCTTTTAATTTTTTATCTTTTTTTTTTAAACACTTTCTCATTCACACTCAACACTCACATTAACATTCACACATCCTTTTCGGCAACTCGAACCAAATAAGACTTTATACGATAACCGTTATTAATTAATAATTTACCTATTGGGGGTCCAGGCATTCTTATTTAAGCCATTTGGTATCCAAATCCATTATTTACCATTATATTCTTTCTATATGGCCTATATTTTTGTTAAATTTCCTTAATATACTTTTACACAGGGGTGGATTAAGGGTTGAAAATTAAAATAAAATAATTTCAAAATAAAATAAAAATTAAAATAATTATTTATAAATATATTCAAATTATTTTGAGAGTAATTTCGCGGTGAAGGCTCGCATTTCCTTAAAGGGGGGAGGTATGAAGGCATTCACCAGGGGGGGGGTTAATGCCCCAATCCCATGGGGCGTAATTAATTTTTGAAGATTTCGAAACTCTCATAAACAGATAATAATAACATTGGGTAACTTAGGAACTCATCGAATCCCTTGCAGAATTTTGTAGTGATATTTTTCATTAGGTAGAAAAGTAAGATATGATTAGTCCACTTAGAATTTTACTGGGGTGAGTTACCGCATCTTTTTATATATAGAACTAATCTCAATCCGGATTTGAATTTTTACTCTCTCTTACCTATATGTTTAAGTTAATATACATATATATAAAGTATTGAATTCATGTCAAAAATTCGATATCGAGACTTTGATGGATATACACGTTTTGAGGTCCCCTGAATCCAAAAAAGTGCTTTTCCCGACATGGTCTGTGTGTCTGTTTGGGTTCAATTTAAAGCATGAAGGAATTGAGCTAGGCGGTTTAAATTTTATATTTAAGTTATGCACCCCCCCCTAGGGCGTGAAAATAAGATTTGAGAAAAATATTTTTCTTCAGGAATGAAAGTTAGAAAAAAAAACGAAGCCAGAATTTTTTCTTTAAAAATATATTTTAACAACTGACGTTTCGGCTTTGTTCAAAGCCATTCTCGGAGCTGTTAGTCATCCTAGGGAGGCGTGGACTAGTCTAAGGGGAGGCGCGAATATTGGCCACCAGGACCAATTTTCCAAATGATTGCTAGTTTTATTATAAATAAGAATAAATAAAAAAAATATTTTTGTATAAATTTATATTTTTTAGCATTGAAAATTTTTGTTTTTGTATTATTTTATAAAATGGTTGGGGGGGGGAGGCGTCATAAGATTAATTATTGTTAAGGGAGGCTTGGTAACATAAAGTTTGGAAAACACTGATCTAGTTAATAATTATTTATTTTTTATAAATAAATCTGAAAATAAAAAAAATATTTATTTTTTATATTTAATTTTTACTTTCTCTTACCTATGTACCATGGGGAACATAAACATTTGCACCCTGAGCCATTTGAAAGACGCCTACTGTTAGGCAGCCCAATTGACTCACCACTACATATGCAGTGTCTGTGTGAATTTACCTGAGGTAGGGTTCTGAGGGTCTTTTAGGATAGACCATAAACCACCTCTTTTCAGCAATATAGCGTAGCCTTTTTTTTTATCTCAATATTTAAACTTTTTTTTTAATTTCATCTTGTTATTTGGAAAAAAAATAAACTTATTTCAAATTTTGAACGAAACTTGCACCCTGAGCCATTTGAAAGACGCCTACTATCCCAATTTTTAATAAAATTTCTCCGATATCTATAGACCTTTATAATAATAATATCTCGGGCGTTAGAATATTCTTATTAAGAAAAAAATCTGGTGTGACTGATCGCACAGCACACAACTTTCTCTTACCTTTGGTAATCAAAAGTTGTGTTCTGTGCTTGTCATACCAGATTTTTCGTGTTGGCATATATTTAGTTTCCGCTGATACCGGTATATTAGAATTCACATGTAAATATCCGACCAACGTTTTTTAATGACTTCCAGGGCAGAAACAAAAAAAAGATAAAAAATCTGGTGTGACTGGTCTCACAGCACACAACTTTCTGTTACCCTTCGGCAAGAAAGTTGTGTTCTGTGCTTGTCACACCAGATTTTTTTGTGTAGATATCGTACAGTCGAATTTCAAGATATATTTTTTTTTTTCAACATTCACACTTTTTTCTCATTCACACTCACATGCACCTACACATTCACACAGTCTTTTCGGCAACTTAGGCCATTTAAGACTTTAAGATTTCAATGGCAAAATGAGAATATACATTTTAAAGAGCATCTAAACACGAAAAATCTGGTGTGACTGACGCACAGCACACAACTTTCTCTTACCTTTGGTAATCAAAAGTTGTGTTCTGTGCTTGTCATACCAGATTTTTCGTGTTGGCATATATTTAGTTTCCGCTGATACCGGTATATTAGAATTCACATGTAAATATCCGACCAACGTTTTTTAATGACTTCCAGGACTTTTTATTTATTAATAATGTGTTGAGCCACCATTTGCTTGTAGAGATTTTTACAGGTTATTTGGGGGTACTCTAGGATCTATCCAAAGTTTTTGACCTCGAGGACCCTGTACTAACTTGGGGGGAGTGGGAGAGGGGTTGCAAAAACCTCAAAATTTTAGAACTTTTTTTCATTTTTTATTTTGTTTTCTATCTCATAAACTAAGCATATTTTGTGCACCAGAGTACAATACAAAGTTGTAGAGCATTAAATTTGCTAAAATTTCGTTATTAAAACGCGTATTTAGACCCAATATTAACCGAGATACGGCCGATCAAATGTTCTATTTGTTTTACATTTCGAGAAATTTGGTCTAACTTTAATCGGCCGTATCTCGGTTAATATTGGGTCTAAATATTCGATTTATTAACCCAATTTTAGCAAATTTAATGCTCTACAACTTTGTTATGTATTAAAATTCACAAAATATGTTTAGTTTCCGAGATATAAGCGAAAAACTAAAAAAGTCCAAAGTATCTCGAAATGAAAAAAAGAAACTTTAATCAGCCGAATCTCGGTTAATATTTGGTCTGAAAATTCGTTTTGTCAACCAAATTTTATACTCTTTCTAATTTATTATGAAGGAGTGCACAAAATATGCTTAGTTTAAGAGATATAAGCGAGATACTGAAAAAAGAACACACATTTTGAGTTTTTTTTTTTTTTTTTCTCCAACTCTCTGTACGAATTAAACAAAAGCAAACATTAAAAGCTAAAAAATTGAATTTAAGTTTTTTTTCGGTGTCTAGAAGAGGAATTCGCAAATTCTTTATTTAAAATTTATTTATTGTCCAAAGGGATTGTTTATGGTCTATCCTAAAAGACCCCCTCAGAACCCTATCTCAGGTAAATTCACACAGACACTGCATATGTAGTGGTGAGTCAATTGGGCTGCCTAACAGTAGGCGTCTTTCAAATCGCTCAGGGTGCAAATGTTTATGTTCCCCATGGTATATATGTAATATATATAGAGAGAGAAAGTATTGGATTCATGTCAAAAATTCGATGTCGAGATTTTGATGGATCTTCACGTTTTGAGGTCCCCTGAATCAAAAAAAGTGGTTTTCGCGACATGGTCTGTCCGTCTGTGTGTCTGTGTGTGTGTCTGTGTGTCTGTCTGTGAACAAAATATCTCAAGAACGAAAAGAGCTAGGAGGTTGAAATTTTATATTTAAGTTAGGCACCCCCCTGGGACGTGACACGAAGCTTTTGAACAAAATCGACCAAAGAGTACTAGTTCTTTACTGATGCACTTTTTCAGTTTTTTTCGATTTTCTCTAAATTTGCTCCAACGATTTTTTCTAAAATTCAAAAATCAATTATTTTTTAGATTCTCTTTAAAATGTATATTCTTATTTTGTGATTGAAATCTTCTGAAGACCACTTTACTCTTGTACTCCATAGAAAAGATAGGAGAAATGGTTGCCATGGTAACAAAATATAAACATTTTGCCATACTTATAAATTTTACACCTTGAAAATCGAATGTACCGTACTGTCGGAAACTAAACACATGTCGACACAAAAAATCTGGTGTGACAAGCACAGAACACAACTTTCGATTACCGAAGGTAAGAGAAAGTTGTGTGCTGTGCGCCAGTCACACCAGATTTTTTCAAAAAACACCCATGATAACAGTAACATCAACAGATAAATTTTAGGCACCCTATTCTAGGGGATTCTTGGGTTAATTCAGGGGCGTATATAGAAATTTTTTCGCGGGGGGGGGGGGGCCCGAACTCAAAAATTTTTCTGAGGAAAATTTTTTTTTTAAGAAACTATACTTTTTTTCACACGAAATTTTTTGAGGAACATTTTTTCTATTGCGGAACCAAAGTTGTCCATCCTGCGGAAAGATTTGTTGCGCTGATGTCTGTATATCCCTATATATGTATATGTGTTTGGGAAATTTCGGGGGGGGGGGGCCCCCCGGCCCCCCCCTAAATACGCCCCTGGGTTAATTGAACCCCTTGACTACGCCACTGTAATTTCTATACTCATTTCCTCCGGGTGTATAGGAAAGTAAAAATAGTAGCGATCATAAAAGATGTAAATAGCCGTTATAAATCTGGTGATGGTGTCCTAATGGCAGTGGCATTACCGGTCCGGCCAATGGCCGATTGTACGATTACGCCATACTAGAACACATACTTCATGGAGATGGAATGGGCAGGCCAGGCGGTACGGTCACTATCTCGGTCGAGGCCGAACCAGCCTACTCTTTAAGGTTACACACCACAACTATTATTCCGACTCCTGTCCATTCTATCAGCGAGTGAAAAATTTTATTAATTAGAAAATTTTACCTTGAAAATAAAATTTTAAATATTTGCATTTTTATCGATTTTATGATATGAATAAAAAAAGTTCTTCCTTAATTTAAAAACTAATTTATTTTAAATTACTAATTAAAGGTATCCCAGCTAATAAAACTGAAGATTAGATGTGTAATAGGTTTATGATAGAAAATAACGTAAAATATTTAAGATACTCCTGGAAGGATAAAGAAATAAAGGACCAATTTAAAAGGGATGATTAAAATTAATCTAGTAATCAAACCGTCATAATATTTCAAGTATTTTTTAATACTTATAATCTCCTTCTATATTTATTTAAATTGAAGTTTAAATAAAAGTTTGTAGCTAAATAACTTGTAGCTAATATAACTTAACCCCGCTGCCCTCTGGGCTTTGCTGCTTACAGTAGTGTGTTAGAGCAGATCCAGATATCTGTCCCTCTACTGGTTTAACAAGCGGCGCATAAGTGGAAAATTTTTCTTTAAAGTTTTTCACGTTTTCGTTACTAGTTAGTGACTTGCAAGACTAACTGCATATAAGGGGAAGTGAGTTTTATTGGTGCAGGTCGAGGGTCCGGTGGCCTGGTGCAATGGATAGCACGCCTATTCCCCGGAAAGGCGGAGATCCTGGGTTCGATTCCCGGGGGCCATGGGATGCTTGGCCTCATCAATAAAAAAAACACTCACAGTCTTGTTAAATAAAAGTTTGTAATTTATTTATCTTCTACTGACATTTCGGTGGCCTTCCTCAGGACCTTTATATTATCAAAGTGGCAGAAACAAAAAAAAAGATAAAAAATCTGGTGTGACTGGTCTCACAGCACACAACTTTCTGTTACCCTTCGGCAAGAAAAAGTTGTGTTCTGTGCTTGTCACACCAGATTTTTTGTGTAGATATCGTACAGTCGAATTTCAAGATATATTTTTTTTTTTTCAACATTCACACTTTTTCTCATTCACACTCACATGCACCTACACATTCACACAGTCTTTTCGGCAACTTAGGCCATTTAAGACTTTAAGATTTCAATGGCAAAATGAGAATATACATTTTAAAGAGCATCTAAAAAATAATTGATTTTTGAATTTTAATCAAAATCGTTGGAGCCAATTTTGAGAAAATCGAAAAAAAAGTGTATCAGTTTGGCTTATTGGTTTCATCAAAAATACTTGACTAAATTTTGAAATTTTTTATTTTTTCTAAAAATAGTTTTAGAAGTTTTAGTTTAGCTTTGAATAAACTTCCCATCCTTGGAAAAGCATTCTCCCTAATAAACCCCCGGAAATTTTGAATATAGGTTATATTATGAAATATGATTAAAAAAAAAAAAATAGAAATGATTTTATCCCAAGTTAATCGATTTGTTTTTGAAATAATATAGATCTTTTTCTTGGAAAACATTCGTCATACGACTGGCGAAGTGAATTTCAAAGTGAATGCAATAATTATATTTAAAAAAAAATTATCTTATCTATTTCATTTTTCTCACTCATAAGTGTCAAACCTGACAGGTTTTGGTTTCTCTTGGAAATAAATATCAAGGGTGCTGTGTTCCCGTTTTCTTACCCCTCTCTGATAAATTGACCTTAGTCTAAGGTGGATTTGAATCTGAGTTGACTTAAACTGCTTTATCTTCCCTTATATATTCTTATATATTTAGTTACTATAATATAAAAAAAAAATAGTTACCATAATTACATTGATTGATGGGGGGAAGGGGAGGGAATAGCTTTGGTATAAAAAGTATAAAGGAAGGGAGTCATCCAAAATAATTTTTGCTTTTACACTTCACACTCACACTCTTTTCCCATTCACTCACAGTCACACACACATACATCGGAGCTAGCGCACAGTACTTGAAAAATCACTGCAGAAGAAGTAGTCGAAACGTTGTATAGTATTTATATTTTTAATATGATAATAACAAAATATATAATTAAAAACTCTCATTAATACAAACCACAAAAGTTTTAATAAAAAATTATCAGGGACTAAGTTAAGTAGATCTTAAATTAGTATTGATACTATTAATACATGTAGATCCTAAAGAAATTACAGCTTACACCAGAAGAGTAGGAGGGATTTATTTTTTGTAAACGATTTCTGAAAAATTTCTGATAATGAAAAAAATAACGATTTGGTTAAAATAAAAAAAAAAAAATTAAAAGACAGGGATGTTATTTTTGTCAAAAAATCATTTAAAAATTTTCAGGAAATAATTATCTAATCAATTAAAAGCCCTCGGGCCTTGGTGTAGTTGCTAGCGTGCTGGCTTTCAAAACCAATGGTCGCTGCAGTGGCGCAACCAGGATTTGCTCCTGGGGGGGTTCCGGGGGGGGGGCTGATCTCAAAAATTTTTCTGTGAAAATTTTTTTTTTTCGCGGAACCAAAGTTTTTTGCCTTGCATTTTTTAGAGACGCTAAATTTTTGCCGCCCCGTGGAACGAAATTTTTACCCATGCGCCGCCCGCGGAACATTTCCTCTCTTCGCGAAACCGAAATGATTATATTTTTTCTTTTCTATTTGTAATATATATATTTTGATTTTTTTTTTATCTTTTGGGGGGGGGGGGGGGGTTAAAACCCTAAACCCCCCCCTGGTTGCGCCTTTGGGTCGCTGGACTCGGATCCCAGGCAGTCCGATGATTTTATTTCATTTAGATACCAAATGGCTTAAATAAGAATGCCTGGACCCCAAATATATATATTATAAAAATACTAGTATCGTCAAAAGTCTTATAAGGCCTGAGTTGCCGAGAAGACTGTGTGTATGTTTAATATATCCATTTGGTATCTAAATGATTTAAATAAAATCATCGGACTGCCTGGGATCCGAACCCGCGACCATTGGTTTAGAAAGCCAGCACGCTAGCAACTACACCAAGGCCCGAGGGCTTTTAATTGATTAGATAATTATTTCCTGAAAATTTTTAAATGATTTTTTGACAAAATTAACATCCCTGTCTTTTAATTTTTTTTTTTTATTTTAACCAAATCGTGATTTTTTTCAAATCGTTTACAAAAAATAAATCTCTCCTACTCTTCTGTTGTGAGGTGTGATTTCTTTAAGATCTACTTAGTCCCTGATAATTGTTTAATAAAACTTTTGTAGTTTGTATTAATGAGGGTTTTTAATTATAGTCATATTTTGTTATTAATTACTAAAAATATAAATACTGTACAACGTTTCGACTATTTCTTCTACAGTGATTTTAAAGCACATGCCCACTCAAATGAACTAACCGAAGGGTTGTACAGTCGGAGCCACAAGTGCCTGAAATGCTCGAGAGTGGCGCCTTGAGCTTACTCCAAAAAATATATATATAAAAATAAATAAATCATCTTTTTTTAAATCAACTGAAGGGGAAAAGCTATTTGTAATGCAACACCTCCTTGGTTGCCTAAGCTCAAGGCTCTATTCTCACGCACAACCAGGCACTTGTGGTGTCGATTGTACAGTATTTACGTTAATAAAAACTTCCTGACAATTAATTTTAATAATATTGAGAGATTTGATTCTCGTCCAGAATAATAAAATTTTTTAATTATATCGTCTACCAATTAATTAACTGAAGGTGAGAGAGAAAAAAAACAAAATTATTTTTATAGCAATTTTAAAATTAAGGAGGGGTTTTATGTCTAGCTATTAAAACCTCGGTGTGTGAAATAAAATATTATAATTATTTATGACTAATTGTGTGGTCTTTTAATTGAAATATCTCAGGTTAAGAATCAGAATGGCAAATCCTTAAATCCATGACCTCTGTTTAAATTCTAAATTGCCTATTAATTCGTTTATTCTTCGAAGTCCTTTCGATCCGTATACCTTGAACCAATTTGGTCCAAACGAGAACAAGAGGTTTTTAACGAATTTCAGCATTCGGTTGGTTGCGAGTCAGGGTTACACACTTATGTCAACAGGATAATAACATATTTCAATTAGGAGATTTAGATAAAAAAAATGAAAAGTTTTTTTTTTGCTTTTTTTTATTTTTAAGGCCAAGGCGATAATCATTTTTCTAGGTTACTTTATCGATAGCCTTACGGATTAAATTTAAAATTGATAGACCTATTTTGAACCTGTTCAAAAATTCAAACATTATTCTATTCATGTCGGCATGAAAATAAATTTACTGCAAATTAAATTCATGTATTTTGATATTTGGAAGCTGGGATGGGCAAGTCCTAAAAAATCGCTGACCGATCCGCTTAACCAGCAATTGGAAAAATTCGGTTTAAAAAAATTTGATCTAGATCTAAAACCAGATCCCGGATCTGTTCTTCTGATTTTAAATCCTTTTTACTTTCTCTTACCTCTTTATATGTTAATATATATAGAGAGAAAGTATTGGATTCATGTCAAAAATTTGATGTCGAGATTTTGATGGATCTTCACGTTTTGTGGTCCCCTGAATCCAAAAAGTGGTTTTCGCGACATGGTCTGTCTGTGTTCAATTTTAAGGATGAAGCTATTGAGTTATGAGGCTGAAATTTTATATTTAAGTTAGGCACCTTCCTGGATCGTGGAAATAAGCTTATAAACAAAATCGGTCAGAAAGTATTAGTACTTTACTGATGTAGTTTTTCAGTTTTTTATGATTTTCTCTAAATTTAATGATTTTGATTAAAATTCAAAAATCAATTATTTTTTAGATGCTCTTTCAAATGTATGTTCTCATTTTGCCCTGAAAAATGTTTGAAGCCCACTTTACTCCTGTACTTCATAGGAAGATACGAGAAATAGTTGCCATAGTAACAAAATATAAATATTTTTCTGTTTTCATATTAAATTTTAATATATCGGCGGAAACTAAATATATGTCTACACAAAAAATATGGTGTAACAAGCACAGTGCACAACTTTCTTTTATCAAAGATAAGAGAAGTTTGTGTGCGGCCAGTCACACCAGATTTGATTAGATTGCTTTCCATTCGAGCTTTTGTTCATGGGAAAGTTTTTCTCAAAATCGACCGGAACGTCGACGATTAATAATTTAATAAAAAATCTTTTATTTAATTTCCTTGGCTGCAGTTTCTTCTATATCTATTTTAAAGTCTACAGCCACTTTTTATCGTTATTAATAAATAATTAATATTTTTCCTTTAATTATTAAAGGGCGTAAAATTTATTATAATTCAATATTAAACCTCCCCTCTCGTGGCCGAGAGGTTAGAGATGTTGACAAATGTCAATATTAATCATCTAAAAGTCAAAGGGACTGGGTTCGGATCCCAGACAGTCGTATGAATTTATATCCCATATCTATATATATAATTCACTAATGTCCGTCTGTCTGTCTGTCCGTCTGTCTGTCACGCCCTATTTAGGCAACTTCCCGTTGGAATTTTGAAATGAAATTTTTTATGCATAAAGAGGACCTTCTCAGGATTAAGGAAACTTATTTTCATCCCGAATTTCGCATTTTTTTTTTGAGTTATTAATTTTTAAAGTTACGATTTCTCCCATAGGAAATGTATAGAGAAATATTTATGTATTCTTTTCATTTGTGTATTCCATGAATGTAAACAAATCCTCAAACAGATTGGAATCAAATAATAATAATTTTCTTTTCATAATTAAGAAGAAAAGGCAAGGGCAACATTCTGCTATATCTATCTCCTTCGAATTAAGAAATTTTCGTGTGAACAAGCAAATTACTAGTACTACTTACTAGTACAACTTTGCTTACTAAACAAAAAAATAAAATTCTAGAAAAAATGCAATAACTTTCTTTTGTTCTTTTATAAAGTCATTAATCATTACTTTTTGTCAACACTAAGATTTTATTTTGTCTAAAAAAATAAATTAAATATTCATTAAACCTTAGAATTTTAATTACGTTGTTATCAATTAACGTCAGCAAAATTTGTATTGTTCTCTACTTAGGTGTATAAATTATTAAAGAATTAAGGAAAGACATCCATCAAAATTTCGGCAGCTATTTGTTTGCTTTTAAACTCTACTAACCCCCCCCCCCCCCCTCGCCCCCTCATTCTTTATAATTATAAATCGACATTTAGATCTTGGGAAATATTTTTTTTTTTTTTACAGCTCAGGCTTTTGTAAACTGTTGATGCGAATGCTTTGTTGTTGTTTTGATATCGATGCAATGAATAATGATGACTTGAAGAAAAAAAAAAAAAAACGTTTAGACAGTTGAACATCCATCTAAGACTCTTGTTTTTTTTTTTTTTTTTTATCTTCTCGCATTAAAAATATTATATGCATGTTTATAAAATTTGTAAGTAAATATTTTCACAAGTAATATATCATTTTTTTTATTTTGAAAAATGTTTTACATACTCCGCTCGTCATTCATCATCATAAAATTTAAACTATAATATTAATGAAAGAAAAAATGGGCCTGCTTAGTCTCCGGGATAGATACAACTTTTTTCTGACACATACTAATACTCCAAACAGAGAGATTTTATATTAAACTAGCTGCGGCGCCCGCCTTCGGCTTTTGCCCCTTGGACCCCCCTCAGCTGGCTCTGGCCCGCCTGGGGCGGACCCTCGTCTTTTCTTAATGGGTCGTTTTGATAACTTACCTACCCCACACATTAAAATAGTCTCCCCACATAGGAGGCTATTTTAATGTTGGGGTAGGTAAGTAATCAAAACGACCCATTATGAAAAAAATTTTTATTACTATATTCCAATCCAGTGCCTGCTTGAGGATTTATTTACATTCATAGAATACACAAATGCAAAGAATACATAAATATTTCTCTATACATTTCCTTTGTGAGAATTCGTAACTTTAAGAATTAATAACTCAAAAAGTTATAGGAATTTTGGGATGAAAATAATTTTCCTGTAATTCCTAGAAGATCGTCTTTAAAATATAAAATTTCGTTTCAAAATTCCAACGGTAAATTGGTCAAACAGAGCGTGACAGACAGACAGACGGACTTTAGCGAATTATATATATAGATTAGATCTATAGACTACCTTCTTCATCTTCACTAAATTTCTAAAAATTTTTCACTTTTTGATTCTCATTGTTATAATGATTTAATTAGTGATAATTTTTATTATTAGTAATTTTTGTAAAAATTATATCCCTACTCCGCAGACTGAGGTGTACTGAAAGGGATCCAGGTCATCTCAAGGAGTTCGGACCCATTAATCTCCAAATTACTAATGAAAAAAAAAAAATTAAATTAAATTTTTCCTCTAAGGACTATTTAGGCTTGATTCATAAAAAAAATATTTCATAAAAAAATGTTTCCATTCTGGAGCGCACTTTCAGTCAAAGGCTATTTGATATAAATGTACAAAATTTCGTAAAATCTTCTTCTACTTCTTTCTTCGCCTTAATCCCGCGATGCGGGGTCGGCGGCCCTACATGAATTTTTGCGACTGGAGAAGAATAGAACAAGCCGGCCCATCGTACGGTCTGACGCCTGTTGAAAAGAGGAAGGAAGAGACAGACATGCAATGAATAGAAGGATTGCCTGTTCCAGCTCGGGTAGCTCGTGGTTGCCATCCACGTACTCACAAGATGTGAGTCCCTGAGCGAAAAAATTTAGTATAATCATCATACTATAATATAAAACGCTAGCTGCTGACTTTCTGTCCCTGTGTGTATGAGCCTTTCAGGGCGCTGATTGTCCAGAATAAAAGGAAGTTGAATCAAAGAAATTTAAAACTAAGTTAGAGAGGGAGATTTAAAACTCGCCTTCGGCGAGCAATTGCTGAATTTACAAAGCAGGGAAAAATAATAAATTTGATGCATTTGCTCGTCGAAGGCGTCCAAGGGGTCAGGGGGTGCATCCCCTGGACTGCCGATTCCAATGTAATACAAACACATTTGCTTTATTATTTGAGTAAAATTTCGTACCATTTATTCACCTTCTGATGTAAAAATTCCGTCAAATTATTTTAATTATTTACTTCGTAAGCTAGCCTATTCTTTCGATATATTTTGATGATAAGCTCAAATTCTTCATTGATCTCCATCTTCTAAGGAGACATCGAATCTTGATTATTCCTTCAGATTTTTCTATTCAAATGGGTTAAAATAAAAATTGAAAACTAGCAAATTAGATAATCGATATTTTTTTAATGCATCTGTGGCCATTTCAACTTTACACTTAGAGTCGTGTTAAGCTGGTGGCCTTCCCAGGCGCTAAGGTTAGAGAGAGCCCAAAGAAAAGAAAAACATTTTCACTTTTCATTAAGAATTTTATCATCACTTTTAATGAAAATTCTTACAAAAAATTGGGTGGTGCAAACAACTCATGCCTTGCCTTTAAAAAAATAAGTAAATTTATAAATATAGCCTATAGATGCTTAGTTATGTATTAATATTTTATTCACTTTTATTAATGAAATCTTCTCGACAATTTGATATTCCATCTTCATCTATGCCTACTAGTTTTGTTCTCTTATAAAATAAATGTATCTTCATTATTTTTGTTATCATTATACTTAAAGCAAAAAGCTTATTGCTGAATTTTCTAAGCAATCATTAGATATTTAATTTCTACACGAATTACGAAAAAACTAAGTGTATTGAGATTGCATTTTTTTTTGCTTTTTTTTGAGTTTTCATGCTTTTTTCTGGTCAGACTGGCCTCACACTTTCGGTAAAGTTGCATTCTGTACTTATTTACCAGAATATAGACTATATATTTTATATAGGCCTACTAGTATAAATCAAATTTTTAAGTACCGTATTAATTTTTGAAATTTTATATTAAAAATAAAATTTAATTTCCAAGAAAAATATTTTTCTCAAATATTGTAGGGATGGGTAATTACCATCTCCCCCTCCCCCTCTTGCACCCGCCATCTGTATGAGTAGAGCTTTTTTTGCTAAAAGAAATTTACTTATGAGATGCTTTTTTTTTTTTCAAATTTTATGCTTATTGAACAACTTTTTATTCAGGATTTTTGTGCTTTTTTAAGCACTTTTTTTCATATTTTTGTGCTTTTTTGTCCGGTCTTTAACGTCATTTTCAACTCTTGTTTCTGGAAGTCCCTATTCCCAAATTCAGCAGACCTTGGGGTTGTTTAATTTCAACAATTGCATTCCTCTTCGCCTAGGCCAGGACTGCCGGCTAATACTAGACTTGTATTTTATATTAAATAGTAACCTATATAATTTAAATAAATTTTATCGTTCAAGAGAGGAAGCGAGCAGCTTCCTTATATTCTTAATAAAGAGCTTTTCTTCTGCTGTAACCCTTAATCCAATTTCAATAACTTAATTTTTATATTCCGAAAATTTTTCTTTATAAGATTTCTCGACTTTAAAAAAATCAATTTTTTTTCTTTCTCCATTTAATTTGATTTTAATAAGGGTAGATTGAGCCAAATAAAAAGCCTTTATATGCTTCTCGATTCCTGAGACCTTTCAAGAAATATTTAATGTCTCATATTCAGTTCGTCTTGTTAGGCTATTTTATGACAAAAGAATAGGTGTAAGAAAATAAGAAAAGAATTATAATTTTTAATTATAATAATTTATTTTTAAGAATAAATAAATACACTAGATTTACAGGAAAGATCCATTGAATGGAAGAAGAAGAAAGAATTGTGTAGAAAGTGAAATGACTGGAGAAATCTACCAGGCGTAGGAAAGACCAAGACCGTTGGTGTAGGTCATGTGGGAGACAACAGGGGCGGCAGAGTAGGCAACTCCGAGGAGACCAGCGGGGGCGGCATGAGCGAGGGCTGGGGCATGAGCGTAAGCTGGGGCAGCGGCGTAAGCTGGGGCAGCGGCATAAGCGACGGGGGCATGGGCGGCGATGAGGGCATCGTTGCTCACACGGACATCAGATTTGCGCACGCTGGAGTAGGGGGTGTCAATGGACTTCGAGTAGGTAGAGACCTGCATCAAAATAGAACCACATTTACAGTGTAGATATCTTCTTGTATTAATACAATATATTTATGTAATATATTTTCGAGAAAAACAACTCCGTTGATCCCGCCTGATTCCAATGATCATGAAGAATACATTGTTTTTTAATTATTCCTTCAACCGAAATTTTTAATAAAAAAATATTATCGACTTTCGATACTCCAAATTAAACATCGTTATATTGAAAAAAAAATCTATCGATCGAAAATATCGATATATAGACGAAAAAAGATTTGATTTAACGATAATAAATCATATTTAGAATCAATAAACGACAAATAAAAATTATTTTCTACAAAAAATTTGGCTACAAGTACAGTGAGAGTCAATATTAAGTCCCACCCATGCGTTTTCTACTTGTGATTATTTCATTGTTTTTATAAAAAAAAAAAAATGAAAATCTTTAATGGAAATTTTCTATGAAAGTTTCCATTAAAAAAATATAATATTTTTTTAAAACAATAAAATAATCACATGTCAAAAACGCATGGATGGGACTTAATATTGTCCCTCATTGTACATATGAAATTGTGAAATAAAGTAACTTATATTTAAATTCTTGTTGTATTATACTGACCTGTCCAAGGTTTCCGGCAGATCGGAGGATGTTTGATTGTTGAGAGACGAGTGCGGGGGAGTGCACAGCATAGGGGGCGGCAAGGGCGGGGGCGGCATAAGAGAGAGCTGGGGCTCCCAAGATACCGGCGTGGGCGGTGGCAACCGCGCACAAGAGGACTACCAACTATACACAAAAAAAAAAACATTTTTAATTAAAAATTAACATTAAAGTGACAAAATATAAGTCTCATATTCTACAATAGTATACACTTTGATACGACTGGATTTAATCCACTCTGATGTGATGATTAAAAAAAAATTCATTTGGCATCTCAATTCAATAAAAAAAAGAGGGAATAAATGCGACATCAAATTAAATAAATCTTGATGCTACCAATTTAAGTTAGTTAGAAATTCGGTTTCTTAGCATGAGATGAGGTTATGTAGATAATAATAAATAGCCGATAACTAAATTTGTTATCAGATATCTTTTATTAATGTTTAAAACTTGATTATGTTAAATTAAATGATAATGAAAGTGAATTTGCAATATCGTTATTTCCCTCACCTTAGGAAATTGAATGGCTAGTTGGGGGTTTTATTATTTGTTTGTCTCAAAAAGCTTTAACCCTTTCTTTTATGCTCCTCTCTCTAATAGTGGAATATTGATGAAGAACAAAAAATTTTCTATCGTTTTTTTTTTTTTTAATAAGAAAAAATTTAATAAATTTTTATCTTTTAAAGTATTTTGTTCTTTCTCTTTTCAGAAGAGACATAAAAAAATTTAATATTTATAATTTAATTGTAATGTTTAATGAAACAAAAAAAATAATGTCCTTTTTATTCGATAAAATTGACATTTGAATAAAAGAAAAATGGAAAAATAAAATGTGAATTGTAGATTAAAAAAAAAATGATATCATGTTAATTAAAAGCAAATTGCACCAAAAATTTGTTCACTTCACTAAACACTTAAAAGAACACTTTTTTCGGTTTTTCGGTTCTTACCTTGAATGCCATTGTAAATGTAAGTTGCTCTGGATATTACACTTGAGCTATACCGAAGTGGGGACCGTTCTCTGCTTTTATACTAAATCCAACAGGGCGTCACGTGCCATTTTGACAACCGAGAGGACTAACTGGTTGGTAGGGGCCGGTCAGGGTGACGGTCACTTTCACCGACGCCCCTACTAAAGACGATTTCATGTATAATTGCAAAAATGCCGGACATTTACGGGCCTATTTCTATGATAATAATAATTATTCACACATCCATCTGCTATAATTCTTATAATTATCCAGGAGATGAGATTAGCCGATAAAAAAAATCTGGTGTGACTGGCGCACAGCACACAACTTTCTCTTACCCTTCGGTAAGAGAAAGTTGTGCACTGTGCTGGTCACACCAGATTTTTTGTGTCGAGATATATTTAGTTTCCGATAGCACCTTAGTTTCAAACTTGCATTTTAAATGTTGACTGCTTCAAATAAACTATGGTTATTTTTCAAAATTTTAATCTCATATTTGGACATTTTATACACAATATAGATTCGTAAATAAATACAAAATTTCATAAGAATTGGGAAAAAAATTTTAAATGCCTAAAAAGTTCCAAAGGGGACCCCCTTTTGAATCGAAATTAACATACAAATCCCTATAGGAAATTAACATTGTGTCTATGCGAAGATAAGGTAGAAAGGAATTTAAAACGCGTAGAGAGAGAGATAGTGTTTGAAGTGGGAGAGAGAGATATGTTTTCTGAAACATCCGAAAAAAAAAATGGGCGTTTAAATAATAATTGATTTTTAATCTAATAAAAAGAAAAAGATTTAAATTCTGATACCATGGCAACCATTTCTCCTATCTTTCCTATGAAGCACAAGAGTAAAGTGGTCTTCAGAAGATTTCAACGGCAAAATGAGAATATACATTTTAAAGAGCATCTAAAAATAGTTGATTTATGAATTTTAAAAAAATCGTTGGAGCGAATTTTGAGAAAATCGAAAAAAACTGAAAAAGTACATCAGTAAAGTACTAGTACTTTTTGGCCGATTTTGTTCAAAAGCTTATTTTGTCGGTCCTTCGGGGGTGCCTAACTTAAATATAAAATTTCAACCTCCTAGCTCAATTCCTTCATGCTTAAAATCTGACACACACACAGACACACACAGACAGACAGACCATGTCGCGAAAACCACTTTTTTGGACTCAGGGGACCTCAAAACGTGAAGATCCATCAAAATCTCGACATCGAATTTTTGACATGAAACCAATACTTTCTCTCTATATATATTTACATATATACATAGGTAAGAGAAAGTAAAAATTTTATTTTTTTTTTTTTTTCTTTTTTTCTTTGGGCGGCTTCCCCCCCAAATTTATAAAAACCCCATCCCCTTTTTTTTAAAAAAAAAATTTTTCCCCACCCCTTCCTATAATTTTCCAATTATCCGGGAGAGGAGATTGGCGGAAAAAAATTCTCTGTTCAACCCAAGAACCCCCCCCTCCACCCCTGGGCCCTGGTCAGTAGGTTAGAGATAGTGACAAATTTAATTGATAATCTCAAAAGCCAAGAGAAGTGGGTCTGAATCCCAGACAGTCCGATAAATATTTACTTCAATTGAATACCAGTGGGTAAAAACAAATATGCCTCTGGTAATTACGAGATAATGGCCTCAGATGCCGAAAAGACAAAAATAAAAAAACTGGTGTGACTGGCGCACAGCACACAACGTTCTCTTACCTTCGGTTATCAAAAATTGTGTTCTGTGCTTGTCACACCAGATTTTTTGTGTAGACATGTATTTAGTTTCCGACAGTACGCTGCATTCGGATGCAAAATTTATATGCGAAAATATTTATATTTTGTTACCATGGCAACCATTTCTCCTATCTTTTCTATGGAGTACAACAGTAAAGTGGTCTTCAGAAGATTTCAATGACAAAATGAGAATATACATTTTAAAGAGAATCTAAAAAATAATTGATTTTTGAATTATAAAAAAAATCGTTGGAGCGAATTTTGAGAAAATCGAAAAAAATTGAAAAAGTGCTTCAGTAAAGTACTAGTACTCTTTGGTCGATTTTGTTCAAAAGCTTCCTGTCACGTCCCATGGGGGTGCCTAACTTAAATATAAAATTTCAACCTCTTTCCATTCTTGAGATATTTTGTTCACAGACAGACAGCCACACAGACACATTCACAAACAGACAGACAGACCATGTCGCGAAAACCACTTTTTTGGATTCAGGGGACCTCAAAACGTGTATATCCATCAAAATCTCAACATCGAATTTTTGACATGAATCCAATACTTTCTCTCTCTATATATTAACATATATATAGAGGTAAGAGAAATTAACAAGAAGCCTTTAATGTTCAATATTCTTTCTTAAAGAAACCTATTATATTCAATTTATAGGTCTACCATAAAAATATTATATTAAAATTTTGTAATAACCAGCATCTTCTCTGCAATAGTTCAATTTATAATAATCCAAAAATTGAATGATGCAGATTTTATAACTGGAATAGTTGATGAGAAAGTAAAAAGAATAGCTATTGTATATTTCATTTATTAAAGCCCACTAAGCTGACGTTTTGGTCTTGGTTAAGACAATCTTCAGTGCCTGTGGGCTGTCAACATACGTGCCTATATTGACTGAAGATGGTCTTAATCAAGACTGCAACGTCATCTTACTCATAATTCAAAGATTTCTGTTCCTTTATATCTTCAGAGCTTATATGAATTTTAAACAGGGTTGTTATAAAAAATATAAAAACAAGATAGTTTCCTTTAGCCTATTTCTTTCTGATTATTTTTTTTTTTTAATTTGTTTAAGGTATTTTTTGGCATCTAAGGCCATTTAGACCCCATCCTTATTTATTTCAAATGATTGGTAACCAATTCTTATGAAATAAATTTTTCTCGCTTGGGACGGCAAGCGAGCCCGCGACCCTATGCAAGAGAAGCTAAAGTCTTCTCTCTGAGACACGGGTCACGGGCATCGGATTATTTTTATGATAACGCCAAGAATTTGATTTTTTTATAAGAGTAATAATTGAAGACCTTAGAGGAAAAATTTTATATAGGCTAATTAAAAAGTGCAAAAAATTTAAAATTTAACGACTTTTGGAGAATCCTATAATTTTATATTTTGCGTTTTTCTAGGCCTTATGATGTTAAGGTAGCCAGATTCGCTCGTTATTTAATCCACCTTGTTATTAGATATGAAAATATCGAATGAATAAAGAGGGGAGGAAAAAGATTGAAAGGGTATATTAGTTTTCGTGTACACCCTTTACTTTTGAGGCTCATTGTCAAAGAACCAAAATTGTAATAAATACCCCTTTGCTATTTTTTTTTTATTATTTGATAACTGATATCTTGAAGCCATAAAAAAGGAAAGGTGATGAATTAAATTTCAAAAATTACAAATACATCACCGTTTTAGTTTAAAATAAAGGGTGTCATTTACCGATTATATAAATTCAAGTTGAAACAAAGAGGAAAATAATTTAATACGTGCCTTTAAATTTTTATTAACAGCTAAAAATATTAAATAATACACCTTCAAGGTACTCACCCCTTAGAGAGATTCATATTAATATCAAAATTTTAACCTACTTAATATAGGCTAATATAATTATATAAATTTACCATTTGTAATAAATTAATTTTTTTTTCAGATCTGAACAAATGAAATGCAATGACGACGTGACATCCACTTCTCAGTAACAATCTCCATTCATCTCTCTTCCCTGATCTCCTCTCAAAACGAGTGAGTAATTTTATTTTTTTTTTAATTATTGTATAAAGATATATTTTGTTTAATTAATTAATAAGTTCCGGGATGACCGACCTGGAGCTCTGTGTTTTTATTTCTTTTGATAAAATTGGAAAAATCTATATATATATATTTACCCAGGGATGGGCAAGTTACTCGATTTTGAATCCCAACGAGATACAAAACTACCAATTACATTCAGATTTTTGGAACGAAATACAACATACCGAATTATTCACGGGAATTTGAAAAACGATAAAAAAGATACCAATTACGTATTTCAAATACATTAAAAATACCAAGTTACCAAACAAGTTTGTCCTTGATTTTAAAATACTGTTTTGGTGGGGTAATTCTGGAACTAGGCCCTGCACGTGACCCTGGCCACGTTACGCCCTCACCCCGCGGGCTTTGGAGGCCATGAAAAATATGGGCGGGTACGGGAGGGTAGCAAGTCTAAATAAACCGAAACGGTACGGACGGGCATGCAAATGAAATTTTATTTAAAAATTGCTAGACATTCGTTCATTCATTCACTAAATCTCGGGCGGGTATGGTGGGGTTTGAAAAAATTCCGGGCGGGCCTGAAGAATGATAAAAAATTACAGGCCGGGTACGGGCGGGAAGTCAAAAAAAAAATACGGACACGGGCCGGTCTGGGCCAAAAAAAATCGGCCCGTGCAGGGCTCGATCTGGAACCCTAAATAAATTTAGTTTAGGAAAGTGGCAGCAAAGCTTATATTGGAGAATACCTTTGGAAAATCGAAAACAATAAAATTAATCATGACACTAAAAAAAATTTATTTATAAATATATGAAAAGGTTTCAAAAAACCAAGTTTTCAAAAGTTTTGTCGGATAATCTGGAACTTGATGGAGAATGAATAAACCCGCAAATGAAAACAGTCTTTCAACTGGGGCAGAAGAACAAAGATTTAGTCGTTGAGAGCTGGTTGAAAGAAGAAAGCAAAAAAGTTTTTTAACGAAGAGTGAAAATTTGGCGGATTGATTGACTTCTCGTTCCTTTTTTTACTAAGATCCGGAGCAGAGAACCCACACGACGATTACATACAGTAATATTAAATAAATTAAAACGATTTCAGCTCCTTCTCCAAGACTTTTTATGCGGCGGCAAATTTAAAAAAAAAGTATTTGGTATCTCGAATTTCAGATACCAATTACTAAAAAAATGTAACGAAATACAAGATAGCAATTACTTTGCCTATGCTGTAACGAGTTACAAGATACCAATTAATATTGTATTTGGTATCTTGTATTTCAAATACATGTAACTGATTAACGCCCATCCCTGATTATACCTCAGTAAAGTACTAATACTCGAAGTTATTCCAAAGATAAAACCTAGCTTAATTTCATATTGTTACTTGGAATTTGAAATAAATCAGACTGAATTTTTGAGAAAATTTGAAAAAATAAAAAAGTACATCAGTAAAATACTAGTACTCGAGGTTTCCCGAAGGCTAGTCCTCGTGTAATTTGTTTTGTTTACTGGAAATAGTACAGTGAGCGCCACAATTAAGTCCTCACTTGATAGCTTTAGCCTTAAGTATATGGTATAGTATATGATGTAAAGTGAAATAATTTTAATGACCGAAAAGGTAAAACGTAAAATCTGGTACAGATGATTTTATTTTACCTTTTAAAATTTAAAATTATTTCACCATTTACCATATTCTATACCATATACTTAAGGCTAAAGCTATCAGGTGGGGACTTAATTGTGGCGCACACTGTACATGTTTAAAATTTGAAAGAAATCGTCAAAGAAAATATTGAGAAAATTGTAAAAATCTAAAAAAAAGTACATCAGTAAAGTACTTGTACTCGAGGTTTCCCAATGACGAGATCAATCGTACTTTGTTTTGTATACCGCAAATAGGAAATATTTAAAATTTGAAAGAAATCGTTAAAGTGAATTTAGAGAAAAGTGAAAAAACTAAAAAAATACATCAGTAAAGTACTAGAACTCAAGGGTTCCCAAAGAACAGACCTCTCTTAATTTGTTTTCTATAACGCGAATCGTAAATATTTAAAATTTGAAAGAAATAGGTAAAGGGAATTCCGAGAAAAATGAAAAAAACTAAAAAAGTACATCAGTAAAGTACTAGTACCCGAAATTTCCAAAAGATGAGACTTAGCGCAATTTCATATTGGTACTGAAAATAGAATATATTTAAAATTTCAAAAAAATTGTTATAGCCGTTTACGAGAACTAAGGCATGAATCTATTACTTTCTCTCTCTATTTATATGCATATTAACATATACATATAGGTAAGAGAAAGTTAAAAATTTTTAATAATTGAAATGAAAACCAATTTTGATTCAAAAACCTCAATTGGACGTTAGTCAGAGACAATGTTTTTACTTACTATTAATAATTGAATTCATTTATTTAAGAAAATATAAGCAGATTTGTCATTCCACTGTTTTCCGCGAATCACGGGATATAAGAACTAAAAATTTTCGTGAAAAACAAATATATTTAAAACTCAATTAATGTCGAACCACAAGACCAGTCGATTTACACACAACAAGCAACTACTAATATTTAAATAAAATATAAACTCTATTTTAAACCCGTATTTTTCTTGTATTAAGTCTTATTTTAATTTAAAAAAGAAAAAATTTCCGAAATATTGATATAATTAATTTTACAAAGTGAAATTAATTTGATAAAAAATCTTAATATGTTTTATTTCCTTTATTATTTATCTATTCATTATAATACATAAGGTCAATTTTCAATACCTGACTCCCCTTTTGTGTAATTAAAATAGAATCGTCCATCTCCCTCTTCTGACTAATTAGCCAATCACATAAGAAGAAGTCATCTCACTTTTCACTACCTGACTCCCCTTTTGTGTAATTCAAATAGAATCGTCCATCTCCCTCTTCCGACGAATTAGCCAATCACAAGGGTTGTATTCTTTGGCGCCACAAGGCTTGCATAGAAAAGAACACCAACGTAGCCTAGTCATTCAGTAGAGTGGAGATTTTTGACTAGTGCTAAACCTATGTGGGTGAGTGCAAGAAATACCCAAGCCACTTTAGTTGCTGTGCAGACATGTTTGGGGTTAGTCGACTCTCTCTCGCTCTCTTCGTTTCTCGGCGGTTTTAGCTAGGTATTTTACTTCAATATTGCTAATTATTTTTTAATTACTCTTATTAATCATTTAATATTTATAATTGATAAAATAATTCAAGAATTTCTAGACATTTTTTTTTAAATTTATTTTCGCTAGTTACATGATGCCTTTAGGCTCCATGCCTCCTTTTTCGTACCTTATATGAATACATATTAACGTTCTTTTTCTCTTTCTTTTCACTCTCCATTTTAATTGATAATTTATTTTATGCAAATTTTATTTATTTTATTTTTCATTTATCATGAAATATATAAAGTAGAGTGAATCTTATTTAAAGTTTTGAATCACTAGTTGAGAGATTTTTTCATCTGGTTTTTTGCCTTTCTGTACTTTCTCAAACCCTGAGGCAATACTAAATCACTTAAATATAAAATTTGCCTATGATGCCACCCACATAACAACAAGCACACATTTAGGCCCAAAGAATATTGAAATAATATTTTTATCAAGCAGAGAATATTAAAAATATTTTTCATAATGTCGATATTGATAGCGAATCTTTCTTTATAATCCCTACAAATAAATTGTGGTGTGATTATTAGCACATCTCTCTCTTATATCAGGCTTGCACCAATTTTTTTATTATTTAATACAATTTACAAATTTTATTTTATTAGTTAATTTCATATTATCATTGAAATAAATCACATCAGACACATACACACAGCAATTCAAATATTAAATGAAACCGAAAAAATTATATTCTCTGAGTTGAAAATATTTTATTTTTTTTCTTGAATCAAATCATCCTATACCAAGCTCACACACACACATTTAACAAATGTGTGTATCATAGTTCTTTAGATGTTTTTGAATTGTAATAATAATAATAAGGAGCTATGATAAATTAATTGTAAAAAAAGGAAAATCAAACGTGTGTTTATTTGCTGGTGGGTCAGACGCCAGTCGGATTCTTTAAATATAAAATTAATCAGTAAAATACTTTCTCTCTATATATATTTCATATATGGAGCCTGTTACGCATTAGTGTGTCAAGTTCCAAAAAAATTAAAAATTGAGTTAAACACGGAATATTGTTTCAAATGCTATAATTAATAATATTTTTTATGAAATATGTGCTAAAAAAATTTATATTTAATGTTACTTGCACAATTGACAAAAAAAAAAAAAGATATATATATCTAATCAAAACAATGTCAATCAGAAAAACTTTAATGTTAATTTTTTCAAATCTCGGTACCTGGCGCTTGACACACTAATGCATAACAGGGTCCATATAGGTTGAGAGTAAGTAATTAACATTTTTTTATCTTTACTTCTCTTATCTCTTTCGAGTTTGAACCTGTTTGGATTCTTTGTTTACTTAAAGAAATTATTCTATAATCCCACTTTACTTTTAGTAAAGGGGCATTTTTATAATTATCGTTCTTATTTCAAGGATAATTAATGAATTCAAATATATTCTTATTAATCTTCTTTATCTCTCCTTTATCTTAAGGCCTTATTCCCTTGTTATTAAATATAAAAATCTGGCGTGACTAGTCGCACAGCCAACGACTTTTTTGTACCTTCTGTATTTGAAAGATTTTTTGTAACGACATGTACTTTTAGTTCAGGCAGAACGGTACAGTGCATTTAGATTCATTTTTTTTTTTTTTACTGCCAGTTTCAAAATTATACGTAGATACAACAATATTATTTTTATAAACACTCACATTTTTTTTCACTCGCTCTCAAATTCACACAAACATACCCACACGGTCTTTTCGGCAACTTAGGCCATTTAAGACTTAAACGATACTCATAATTTATTAATATATATTTATTGGGGTCCAGGCTTTCTTATTTAAGCCATTTGGTATCCAAATGGCTTAAATAAAATCACCGGACTGCCTGGGATCCGAACCCCCGACCCTTGGTATACAAGGCAGGCGGGCTACCAACTACGCCAAGCCCGGGGGCAGATACATTTGCAAGAAATAAAATTTATAAACATGGGAAAATATTTATAATTTGTTACCATGGCAACCAATCGATACTTTTCTTGAAGTATAAGACTGACAGCACACGGTCGATTTTTTGTCGAGCGATAGTTTAGTCGATGGGCATATATGCATTAAGTTCAATGAAGGTGCGCACACGACACAACTGCGGATCAACTCGATTTTTTAATCAAGTGCGATCGATCTGCACTTTTGATTAAAAAATCGAGCAACTATCTCTCAAATCTTATAATGCCATTGCTGCCTATTGAAGTGTGCACACGATCGACTGTTTAGTTGGCCAATTAAATAAATTGCAAAATTTCAATTTAAAAATCATTAATAAAATAGAGTATAAATTCAGGTATAATATTAGATTACTATTTACACTCATTCTCATCCTCATCGATTAAAAAACTTTTCGGGATGTTGTAAGAATTTTTTATGGAGCCTGTGGAAAGCTCCTTTTCTTAGTCGATCACTAGGCCTATATATTAGATGGGCCCAGTAGGCCTACCACCGTTTTGAATTTTTTTTGATTTTCTTTTTTTGATATATAATAAAGAAATTAATAATGCCTTCTTTTTTTAACATCTTTACTGTTGAATGTCCAAATATAATACAATATTGAAACAATAATGGAATTAAAAAGTTGAGTCGATATCGATCCCGTGTGCTCATACTACACAACTAAACAGTTTAGTTGGGTAAAAATTGATTATGCATCACCGATTTTAAGCCAACTCAACTAAATAGTTTAGTCGATATAAAATCGACCGTGTGCGGTCAGCTTAAGAATAAAGTACTCTTCAAACAATTTAAAGGACAAAATGAGAATTTTAAAGAGCATCTAAAAAATAAATTGCATTATGAATTTTAATCAAAATCTACCAATTTTGAGAAAATCACTAGGCTGCTTTTCTCGTAGCTCATTTCCTCCATAATTTATTTTGAATACTGACAGATAAACCATTTTGCCGGACCATTTATGAACTCAGGAGGCCTCAAATCAAAATTTTGATATGAATGCCTGGATCCCCCATTTATATCGTATTTTTTTTTTTTTTTTTTTTTAAACATTCACACTTTTTTCTCATTCACACTCACACACACATTCACACAGTCTTTTCGGCAACTCAGGCCATATAAGACATTTACGATAACCGTTATGAATATATATTATTTAGGGTCCAGGCATTCTTATTTAAGCCATTTGGTATCCAATTGGCTTAAATAAAATCATCGGACTGCCTGGGGTCCGAACCCGCGACGTTTGGTATACGAGGTTAGCACGCTAACCTCTACACCACGCCCCGTGGGCTATATCGTATTTAAATAATGTGAGGATCGTTAAAGTATAAGAGCCTAAGAGGCCAAAAAAATTTTTATATCTAGAATCCAAATATATTATACTGCCGGAAACAAAATATATGTCGACACAATAAATCTGGTATGAAAAACTTGGAACAAAACTTTCAATTACCGAAGGCAAGAGAAAGTTATGTGCTGTACGACCATCACACCAAATTTTTTAAATTTTTTATCACCAGCTCCAAATTTCAAAATTGTTTTTTCTTTTTATATAAATTTTCTATAGATATTTAAATTTTTTTTTCTCTTTATTCTCGGCCTTTTTGCGCTAGCCATTCGGCCCTTGCTTGTTTACAATATAATATAATTACAAAATGCATAAGCCTATATTAAACTATATTAAACATAGATGTCTATAAAAATATACACTATATAAAGTATAAAATTTTCTTAACTTTATGAGGCGTTACTTTATAGAATTATAAATTACCGAGTATAGAAAATAGAATTAAAATTTTTGTCTTACAAGTTAGTATTATTTTTTATAGTTTAATTTTTTATTCAGATTAGAGGGAGGGGGGAGGTTTGACCCGAAAAACCATTTTAAGTTAGTTTCACGTGATTTAGGCTTTGGTCATAAACATTTATGAAATCGTATTTTTATACTAAAATTTATTTATTAAATTATCATAAAATACACTAGTAGATATGCATATTTAGGTATTTATCAAAATTAAATTTTGTAATTGTATTTCGAAAAACTTTTTCCAATATATACACGAATGTTTCCCGTGACTAATAAAAAGTAATTTATCTTTTAATTTATGTAAGTATAAAATTAATAAAACAAACAGATACAAGTTTTTTCTCTGAAATAAAATAGTGGGTGACAGCTAGCCTATATTTTATAATTTATTATTTTTACCTTTTTAAATCTAAATCTAAAAAAAAAAAGTTTATATAATAAAAAATGTGCGGTATTATGTTGCCATTAAGATAATGAAATCAGCAAAACAAACTATTTATAATTCTTTGATAGGGATATTGGTTTTGATGCGTTATTACTTTCTCTTACTCTATATACCGGTATGAAATATATGGACTCTGTTACGCATTAGTGTGTCAAGCGCCAAAAAAAATTAAAAATTGAGTTAAGCACGGAATATTGTTTCAAATGCTATAATTAAAAGTATTTTTTTTATGAAAAATGTCCTAAAAAAATTTATATTTAATGTTACTTGCACAATTGACAAAAAAACTTTAATGTTAATTTTCTCAAAACTCGGTAGCTGGCGCTTGACACACTAATGCGTAACAGGGTCCATAAACGATCCCATGGACCTGAGTCCGGGAGAGATCGTTTTTTTTTAAATTTAATTCTGTTTATTTTAAATTATTTTTTTAATTAAACCCAATTCGCAAAATAAAAAGTAAAAAAAGAATAAACCTGAGATAATGATTATATTAATCTATAAATTTAAATAAAGAACATTGAAATCTCGGAATTGAAAAATATTTAGAAAAAATTGAAATAATCCTTTTTCCCCTTCCACGATTGAGAGGATAGCAGGTCATCAGGACAGTCAGAAAAACACCATTCAACGGCGGGCGGTGGAGCCACCAACATCTTCTCATATCACTCGGTCGCTGGTTGTGAAGCCGCCAGTATCATCATCATATCTCTCGGTTACTAACTGTGAGCTGCCCGCGCCATATTCGCCACTGTCTGGGAGAAGAAGAGACACCACCTAATTTTGTCTTCGGGCCGAGAGACGGTCAACACTTGAAACAGAATTGCTGATAAACGTCCGCCTTCACTGCGGTTCGGACGAAGGTTGGCCAGATGCGACCGAAACGTCAAGTTCCAAACCGAAGACATCAACCATCAAAAATATTGATACCTTTTTATTTATTTATTTTTTAAATATTTTTCAAATAAAATTTCTCAATTAAATATTTTTTTTAATTAATTATAATTTTTTTTTTATTTTGCGAGCAGATACTCTCACTGATTGGGTCCCCATCCCGTTTTGAGCTCTTCAAAAACCTTGTGAAGTATTGTTATTTATTGGTGATTAAATCTTAAAATTTGTACAATTCTAATTCATTTTTAGCCCATGACCCATGGCTCAGAGAGAAGACATTAGCTTCTCCTGCCTAGGGTCCCTGGTTTGCTTCCCGCCCCAAGCTAAACGTTTGAAATAAATAGAGATGGAGTCTAAATGGCCTTAGATGCCGAAAAAGACCTTAAACAAATTAAAAACAAATTCATTTTTAAATTATAAATATACCAGTAATAACAAGGAAGGGTTGCATAAGCAGAGACTGACAGCCAAATCTTTTTTTCTTTAAATACATTATTGGGCCGACGTTTCAGTCTTGATAGAGGCCGTCTTCAGGGCCAAATAATTGTCAAAAAAAGTATATATATTTCCATTAGGCAGCTATGTGTAATGATGCTCGTCAGGTGGGAGATCTTGCAAGATGAAAAGATGAACATAATCGAGATTATGTTGATTTGTCCCTCAAATTGAAAATCGATATTTTGTCTTTGTTTTATTTAAATTGTAATTATTTATTAAAAAGATATGGATTTGTGTTAAATTTAATTAGAAATGTATGTATCACTGTTATTTCATATTAAATGTTTAATAAATTACAGTATCATTAAGATAGGTCTTTTTAAGAAAAAAACAAAAGTGTTCCACTTATTTTGCACCTCATTGTATTTAGTTAAATTTTTTCTTTTATAAAATAGGAATTTCCTATTGTGATATTTTTCTAAAGAGAGCAAACAGGCTCCCTTTCTCTCTCAGTTGTGCGCTATGCGTCCGAGCTCTCTCTCTCTGCTCCTCCAAGTATTTTTGTTAAAGTGAAAAATTATGTAGTGTAACTCACCCCGAATACCTACCGTCAATCAATCCATACCCTTGTGAGCGATTTATTAAAGGTTTTTAATTTAATGATTCTTTTTCTTTCGAATATTGAATTGTTTATATCAATAATAATTAAAGAATTTATTAAAGTACACCTGAAAATAAAATCATTCTTTTCATAAAAAAGGCTGATGTCTCTTTATTTATGGAACAGAAAAAAATAAAAAATAAAAATTAATTTATATCTTTTCTTTGTATTTTAGAAGCCGACTAATGACCTTCGAGAATTGACATCATGTATCCCGAGCGAATTGGACATCACCAGGGAGACGTACTTCTCACCAAGGCAGTCTCGACAGCTGATTGCAGAGTCTAGCAGCTACATTAAATAGTCTGTATGAACATTCACGTGAGCGTAGAGTGAGATAGATTCAGGATTTTCAAAATTTATTTTATTTCTCAATTCGGCCTAAATATTTTTAGCTATTTTGAAATGAATAGGATGTTATTAATACTTGTATTTCTCCCATTTCAGAGTCCCTGACTTTTAAATAGTTAAAGATTTAAATTCAAAATTTTTTAATTAAAAATTAATTAATTTTTTTTTTAATTCTTATCATTTTTTTTTAATTCAAAATTACTTTAAGATAATTTATAAAATTTCTTTCTAAATTCATTTGATATCTTAAATTTAACATTCCAGTCCCCAAATGCAGATTTCGTTTCTCAAGGTAATGGGATGGATGAATGTTCAATGTGCAAAAGGTATACGATTATTGGTAAATGTGCAAAAGGTGTTCAATTATTGGTAATATGTGGATAATGCACAGTACTCATTTATCCCTTTACCCTACGATGGAGCAACATCATCATATGAGACAATTCAAGTGTGCATGTATTATTATTTTAGCTATTATTACATGATTCAATATTAGGATTTAAGTTTTGCGTGTATGGGATTATTATTTTCTAAGGAGACCTCTTTTCTCTATTTACTTACTGCATCTTAATTTTTAAGATTACACGCAATTCTTATTAGATTATCTAGCTAGCAATTGATAGATTCTATATATGGGCGCTTAATAATTAGAAAATCTCTACGCTCACGCATTTATTAATATTTATTTATATGGGGTTTTAGGCCTTCTATGTCGGAATTCTCTGATGTTCTCTTGAATTGACGTTCAATTGTGAATTGATTCCTCAATATACTGGCATAGGGTGTTGTTGTTCGTCCCATTTAGGTCTAGGTAGGGCTTCCAGTAGAGGATCATTTCACTTTTGGCCGTTGTTCAAGAGAAATAGGAGAATTTCTCTATCGTATGTTTCTCCCTTTCGCGCATTTGAGAGAAAGAGTGTTTTCTCTTTCTCCGGGGCTCTGTCGGTCAGTGCTGAGTTCTGGGCCTTGGTTGTTTCAGGACAGAATGAGTTAATGTTCAAGATGTTAGGAGTTCGTATAGGATGTTGTTAGCTTTTAGGGTTCTTTTTTTTCAGCATGCATCTTGAACAACGTCATTCTGTTTCTGAGATGAGCAATCAAGGGGGATCTTCAGTATTGTATTGGCTGGCTTCCTTCCTAACTCGTGAATGAATATCAGATCAATTACCTCTGCTTCTTTTTAGCTCTTTAGTAATTGATGATATTAGGCAGGTGGGCAGAGATTAATTGATCTGTTTGAGTATGTGTGTGAGTGTGTGTCTCTATTTCTTTTCCTTTTATTTCCTTGGGTTTGTGGGCGTTCTTTCCGTTTCGATTTTTAGTGACTGAAGGCTTACCTGTAGGGCTGGACGGTAAACCGGTTTACCGGTAAAACCGGTAAAATTTTTTTACCGAAAACGCGGTAACGAACCTCTAATTCGGTAAAAACCGGTTTTTTTCTCGAAAGCCGGTAAAAACTTATTTTTTCGGACGGTAAAAAATTTTTGTTCCGTGAGAAAAAATGTTCTGCGGCGGCGGCAAAATTTTGGTTCCGCGAAAAAAATGTGCCGCGGCGAGAAATTTCTGTGCCGCGAACGGCAGGAAAAATTGGCGTCTCTAAAAAAAGGTAAAATATTTTTTTGGACGGGGGAAAATTTTGGTTCCGCGAAAAAAATGTGCCGCGGCGAGAAATTTCTTGTGCCGCGAACGGCAGGAAAAATTGGGGTCTCTAAAAAAGGTAAAATATTTTTTTCGGCCGGGGGAAAATTTTGGTTCCGCGAAAAAAAATGTGCCGCGGCGAGAATTTCTGTGCCGCGAACGGCAGGAAAAATAGGCGTCTCTAAAAAAAAGGTAAAATATTTTTTCGGACGGGGAAAATTTTGGTTCCGCGAAAAAAATGTGCCGCGGCGAGAAATTTCTGTGCCGCGAACGGCAGGAAAATTGGCGTCTCTAAAAAAAGGTAAAATATTTTTTCGGACGGGGAAAAATTTTGGTTCCGCGGGAAAAAATGTGCCGCGGCGGCAGACTTTGGTTCCGCGGCGACAAATTTCTGTGCCGCGCGCCAACTTTGGTTCCGCGGCGGCAAATTTCTGTTCCGCGGCGGTAAAAAATTTTTACCGACTTTCGAGAAAAACCGGTTTTTTTTCATTATCGAGGTCGGTAATGAAAATCCATTACCGTCCAGCCCTACTTACCTGCCTTCCGGGAGTGCTCGCGTTCGCGTGTGTCTCAAGAAAGAAGAGGAACTTCATTTTAGAATTAGATGACCGTCTCGGTCATAGATAGTATGGGATTAGGTTAGTTTTTAGGGAAGCCCACGTTGAGCCGAAAGAAGCAGTCTACAGAGTAAGTTGAAGAAATCTTCAATGTTTTTCATAAAAAATCAATGATATAAACTAATCCTTTAACTTTTCTTTTGTTTTAGATGGTTAGGGTGGGAGTGGGGGCTGAGATCGACGAGAATCTTCAGGACTTCCAACTGGATCCTTTTGTGGGCGCGTTCTTTTCGTTTCGTTTTCGATTTTTGGTGATTGAAGGCTTACCTGCCTTCCGGGAGTGCCCGCGTTCGCGTGTGTCTCAAGAAAGAAGAGGAACTTCATTTTAGAATTAGATGACCGTCCCGGTCATAGATAGTGTGGGATTAGGTTAGTTTTTAGGGAAGCCCACGATGAGCTGGTTAGGGTGGGAGTGGGGGCTGAGATCGACGAGATTCTTCAGGACGTCCAACTGGATCCTTTCACTTTTTGAGATAAAATATTTTTAGACTCCAAAGGACATCACTGACGAGAGCTAGAAACTATTGTATAAATTCTCAAGAAAAATTCCACTGTAAGTTAATTTGTCAAATTCTCTTAATTCATTTGATGCATTCACAAATTAAAATTTCTTTTGTTTTTAGGGGTCCGTTGGTTTGTGGCGTGAGCATGCATGCGTCTTGATTGAGAAACCTTCACTCGGGCAGCAGGACTTTTCCGCTCAGCTGCAGGATTCCTACATGGTGAGCACATTTATAATTTATGGTTAGATTTGTTCATTAAGGGTCAAATTATAGAAGTATTATAAAAATGTTTACGAAAAATGCATTATTAGCATAATGAAATGACTCGGACGTAGTGAAGTTAAAAAAAGAGGAAAAATGATTAAAGTCAATACTTGAATATTTCATTATGCCATTGAATAAAAATTCAAAATAATTCTCCTTTGTTAACGTTTCGGTGACTAATTATCAACCTTTATCATGACGTTTCCTTTATTTTATTGATATTTTAATATCGAATATTCAATAAAGTAAAATTTATCTTGAAGCACGATTTGTTTTGTATATCTGAAATAGCCGTTTTTGAGAAATGGTATACCTACAACAAACAAACAAATTTAATTTACATTTCTCGTTTTTTTTTACTTTTTCTTATTTCTCTTTATTCCTCGCACGGAGACATTGATTGTTTATCAGTAGGCCTATAAGATATCTGATGTAAATAGGAAACGTCTTTTCTCTTCAAATACAATAAGAGTCTACAATCTTCAGACTTTCAAGTCTAATCTCAACAGGCATCTTCTCAGTTCCCGCAGTTGAGTTCCCCTTTTATGCTTCTCCCTATGTTTTTATTTTCTTCCTGGCTGCAAGTGACCACTGGTCATTAAAGGTCTTCGGACCTTATGCACCCATTCCAAAAAAAAAAAAAAAAAAAAAAAAAAAAAAAAAAACTAGTTATTTAATGAATTTTTCGGTTAATTGCTCCAGAGTTAACTATTAATTTCTGGAGAGATTTAACATTCATTTGTCAACTGGATCTTCTGAGACGAATTAATTCATTGAAACAAAATAATTGAAATCTATAAATTTTACACCTTGGGAGAAATAACAAGGACACTTAACATGTCTAAAATTTCTGGTTCAAGGTGATTTATATTTGTTAAATTATCATTAAGTTATGATGTTAGGAATATAATTTATTATATTAATATCTATGAAGTCAGAGAGATATCTAGAAGTAGGGACTTCCCTGAATCTAACCCCTTAGTAAAGTCCTGACGAAATCTGGAAGAAAAAATGGTTTTGACAATTTCGTGCATGCTATTATTATAGACATGATTGCTACCGAATTGCTTAACTAATGAAAAAATGTAGGCCTATATCTAAGATCAAAGGAATATTAACATTGACAACAGACGAAATAGGCCTAGAGTATTGCCTCACAATCCCACAATATACAATCCGACATTTCAATTTATTGGTCCAAAGGGACCACAAGAATGACGTTTGTTTTTTATCTATTCTTTGTTCTAATTTTGCTTGTCTCATTTTAGTGTTAATTTTCGAGTTTAACCTTTAAATTTCTTCTCAGATTTCTAGTGTGGGTTTATATTAGGAACCGACCGAATATTCGGTTTCGGTTAGGTTTCGGCCAGTTTCGGCCAAAAATCATGGTTTCGGCCGTAGTTTCGGTTTCGGCCAAAACGTAGCCGAAACCTGAGTCTGAAAAGATGGGAAAAATTTAGTCTCCCTAAAAAAAAAAGGTAAAATGATTTTCACGGGAGGGAAAAAAAAATTTCAAAATAAAATGAAAAAAATTTTTTATAGGAAATATAAGTTTCGGTTACGGTTTCGGCCGAAACTAAGGTTGAGGCCGAATATTCGGTTTCGGCTGAAAATCTTGTTTCGGTCGGACCCTAGTTTATATACATGCTCCTGGGCATCGTCTATTTAAGTTGGTGTTAGGGGAGGGTGGTGAGAACTCGGTCTGCTTCTTGAAGGTTTAAAAATGAACAATTTGCACTTTTATTTAAATTGTTAATCAAAAATTTTTAAATTCTTTTCCTGCTCCGCAAATAACACAGCATATATATTTTTTTCTCTTCGTCTTTTACATTTAATTAATTCAAAGAACAAATTAGGCCAGATCCAAAATAGCTCAAACCCTGTGACTTTATTTATTTATTCAGTTACATTCTCCATTAGGGACAATATAAACCTACCCCTTTGAACGAATTGGTTCGCCTGATCTAAAATTGCCTAATAAAATTTAAATATGTTTTCAAAGGCATAATAATTTCTTTAAAAATTTCATACCTGGACGCACATTCCAAGATCTAACTTTACTGTCACTCGCGTCGTTTCATGTCTTCTAAAAGATTGCGATTTCCCACTAAAGTCTAAAAGAAATCATTCTACTAAAAATAATTTCTATTTTTTCTTTATTTATATTTATATTTATATCCTTATCATCAAAGAATTCCCTTTCAAACTAATCTCTTAAATACAAATCTTTATAAGCACCTTTTTAGAGATAAAATGCTTTTTCGGTTTAAAATGCTTTTTTTTTTTTAATTTAAACTTGTTAGTTTAATTTTGAATTTTAATCACAGTATCAATCATTTTTTAGAACTTTTTAATTTAATAAAAACAAACTATTTAAATTGGAATCCAACTAATTGTATAACCTAACATATAGTATTATTGCAATATGATTTCTATAGGGTTGATTTTATTAAATATTCTAGATAAATAAAATATTTTCTTATTTTTAAAACAATATAATATCTAAATTAACTTCCCGTCTTGACCGATAAATTGTAGTGACTATTAATTTAAATAAATATTAATAAATAGAGCGATCGTTAAATATGCTATATTTATTTTGTCAATTAGCTCTATTTATCGTAAATGTCGATATGACCGACGTTGTTTTTTTGAGTAAATTCTATATTTTTTTAAATTCAAAAGTTAAATATATATTTGAATATCCGAATCGGCATTTAAAATAATTCTTAATATTTAATAATTAGTTGATTCTTATTGGAATCTCTTTTAAGTATGGATCATGTTTAGTTGATTAAGAACTGATCACAGGCACAGTATATTTACACGTAGATATACTGATTTAGCACAAATCAAAAGAAAAATGCAATTATGATTTCAACTGGCTGAAAACAATTCATTAAGCCTTATCATTTAAAAAATGAAAACTGATTAAGCCCTATATCTGAAAATAATATAGTAATAAAGAGAAGGTGGTTTTATACTTAATTTAAAAAATAGATTTAAAGAGAAAAATAATTTATTTTTTTACATAGATAAATAAATACAGAATGAAAGAGAGAATGGCCCAGTGATGAGGGAGTTGGTGATATGTGTAGTTTGAACTTTGAAATTGAAATGACTTGAAAAGGGAACTAGAAATTACAGTAGAGAAATCTACCAGGCGTAGGAAAGACCAAGACCGTTGGTGTAGGTCATGTGGGAGACAACAGGGGCGGCAGAGTAGGCAACTCCGAGGAGACCAGCGGGGGCGGCATGAGCGAGGGCTGGGGCATGAGCGTATGCTGGGGCAGCGGCGTAAGCTGGGGCAGCGGCGTAAGCTGGGGCAGCAGCATAAGCGACGGGGGCATGGGCGGCGATGAGGGCATCGTTGCTCACACGGACATCAGATTTGCGCACGCTGGAGTAGGGGGTGTCAATGGACTTCGAGTAGGTAGAGACCTGCATCAAAATAGAACCACATTTAGATATTTGCTTGTAAATTATACCAATCTATTATATTTAATAAATTCATCTTAAAAACATAAATTCAATTAGTATTCGTTCATTCAAATCTCTTCCATTATTCGATTTTAATTTATTCTAAAGACACTTGTCAATTCCTAAAAAAGTTTTGTAACAGGATTAACATAAGAAGGAACTCTAAAGAAAAATAAAGATTAGCGATTGCCCCTGTATACTAGCAGTGGTAGAGTACTAGTACTCTTGCTAAGATTCGATTACCAAGTGACAAAAATGTATTTCGATCGAATTGTCTAGTTCATGGGTCGGCAACCTTTTTTCGAACGGCGGGCCATTTTCAAAATAAAATTTTTTATGCACATTCAAATGTAACAACAAAACAAAATAAAATTCTTTTTCAATATTTCCAGATCTTGAAAGAGAGAATAATTTTTGCTTTTATTTTTCTCTGTGTTTGAAACTTTTGTTGCCAAGTATATATCTTATTTTTCTTGATTTTGGAGATGCCTGAATAGTCTAAAAATACTTTCTCTCTCTATATATTAACATATATAGAGGTAAGAGAAAGTAAAAAATCAAACCAAGTTCACCTTTAGCTACGCAAAATGTTGCAAAGGCCGCAGGTTGCCAGCCCCTGATCTAGTACTCAGTTGATATGAATATTGAAAAACTATTCGATATTTATCGAAACGATAATTTTTAACGCATTAATTAGTGGTCAACTTATATCGAGAATCCAATGTTTTTAATTTTAACGTTTCAAATTCTCGCGTAACATCACTCTTCAGTGGAACATCGGCTAGAAAACATCGTTAGAAGAAATTTGAAAAAATGAAAATAATAATTTGCGGATAAAACAAATTTTTGACTTTTCTTAGTTTTTGGTTTTACGAATTTTTTTCTAGACATAAAATTGTTGATGCCAAACATCCCAAGATGAATGAGAAAAATATAGCAAATTTATTAAAACTTATATTTGAAAATACTGACTTGTCCAAGATTTCCGGCAGATCGGAGGATGTTGGATTGTTGTGAGACGAGTGCGGGGGAGTGCACAGCATAGGGGGCGGCAAGGGCGGGGGCGGCATAAGAGAGAGCTGGGGCTCCCAAGATACCGGCGTGGGCGGTGGCAACCGCGCACAAGAGGACTACCAACTGAAAAAAATATTAACATGCAATTATTAAAAATTAATCAATAAATTACATGACGAAAATAAGTTAGTAATTTAATCGGAAAAATAAACAACACAAATACTTCATAAGAAATTACATATATTAATATTTAAGAAAGTATATACATCGCTTATGTAAGCCGCAAGAGATATTTATGTAATTCCAATATTTATTAATTCAAATACCCGTAAAAAGTAAGGGTGTGCCGCCGGGAGTTGAACCACGGATTCACCAATTTGTACTCATTTCACTCTTTTTAAAACAAAAAAATTTATTAGAGCAAAATATGTACAGTGAGGGACAAAATTAAGTCCCACCCATGCTTTTTCTACTTGTGATTATTTCATTGTTGTTATAAAAGAAAAAGAAAATCTTTATTGGAAATTTTCTAGGTTTGAACCATGAAACTTTCCATTAAAAAATATTTAATATTTTTTTTTTTAAACAATGGAATAATCACAAGTAGAAAACGCATGGGCGGGACTTAATATTGTCCCTCACTGTACGCCCCTTGATAAATTGTGAATCCAAATATTTTGATTCACCTTTCCAATTTAGTTGCATTATTTGAATAAGTCCTTATCTCAAAATATAATTTAATAAAAAATTAAATTAAATATTCTAAAAGGATGTCCAGGCATAAATTAAAAATTAAAAAGTTTAAATGTATTTTTTTTAGATTATTAACTTTTTAATAACGTTTAATAAATAAATAAATAATATTCATTAAAAGGAAAAAAAATTCATTAAAATAATTTTAAAAACTTTAATGGGTGGGATTATTCATATTTCTTTTTCAAATTATCGTCAGTATCAAGAAACATCTCTAATTTTTTTTTTTTTTTTTTTATATAAAACTCTGATCTATACTCTCTAGATTCCCCTATCTTATCCCCCTCTCCATTCCGACTAACAATTCGTTATTTGTTTGCTCATTGGTGCTTAAAAAATATATCTGTTTTTACTATATACTTTGTAGTTAGAGGTTTTCACTAAAATTTTCTAAATTTAGCGGCAGTATTTTAAAAATAATGCATGCTGTTATTTCATGATTTTTTCAAATAAATGAGAATTATCTCTTGAAACAGTCCCAGTTAATCAATTTTGCAAGGATATGGAAGTTACTTGGGAAAAAATCTCTCCTCAGATGTTGTAGGATATCGAAAAGAAAAACACACTTTTTCTTTATTCAGGATCATTTAATGGCTGAGGCAACCAGTTGCGCACATTCCGGTTTCGGCTTTTTACAATGCCATCTTCAGGCCTAAAATTCATAAATTACAGTTGTTAACACAATTACTGTTACTACAGTTAATGTATCTCTGCAACTGAATTTTAGGCCTGAAGATGGCATTGTAAAAAGCCGAAACCGGAATGTGCGCAACTGGTTGCCTCAGCCATTAAATGATCCTGAATAAAGAAAAAAGTATGTTTTTTCTTGTCGATATCCTACAACATCTGAGGAGAAATTTTTTCCCAAGTAACTTCCATATCCTTGCAAAAAACATAAATGAGAATTGTTTTGTTAGTTAGTTAATTCCTTAAATACCAAGGTATCTGAAAATATCATTTTCTATGTACCACGAAATTTAGTAAGCGAACTTTAGTTTCTATAATTTTACATATTAAAATTATATTACAAATTCCTTCGGTAGCCTCCGAATTAATAATATTCTAAATATTCAATATATTGAAAATGTATAAACCTAAATGGCTTCAGAAGGCGCAAGGAGGAAAAAAAAATTACAATTTAATGAATAATGCCCCATTCATAGTTTTAAGTAAAACTCATGTAATTTATCTTATTTCTTGAATGATAAATGATGAAGCTTGTATTGCAGGTAGTAGTGAGGGACAATATTAAGTCCCACCCATGCGTTTCTATTTGTGATTATTTCATTGTTTTTATAAAAGAAAATGAAAATCTTCTAGGTTTGAACCATGAAAGTTTTCATTAAAAAATATATAATATTTTTTTAAAAACAATGAAATAATCACAAGTAGAAGCATGGGTGGGACTTAATATTGCCCCTCACTCTACTTTCAGGCCAAATTTATTTCACTATATAGTCGATGTTTCGGGAGTCTTCCCTCATCAGGACTAAAGTGGTTATTAATAAATTAACACTCTCCCTGGTTTCGTCATATGAGAATAAAATCGACAGTCCGAATTCGTCTGCCGGTTGGTAGAAAGGCAGTATATATGACGAAACCAGGAAGAGTGTTAATTTATTAGTCCTGATGAAGGGTGGCGTTTAGACTCCCGAAACGTCGACTACATAGTAAAATAAATTTGGCCTGAAAATATCTCCAATACAAGCGTTATTATTTATCATTCAATTTTTAAAATAAATAAATCATCTTTTTACAAAAAAATCTGAATATTTGGATTAATAATTAAAAATTCGATAAATTAAACACAAATTTAACAAATATGAAAAAAAGGAAAATTGAAAAAGTTGAAATTAAAAATACATCGAAATTGAGCTTCGCGTGTCCCGATAATCGACGATTTGGAGATCCGGAGTTTGTATTTATTTACACGAAAATTCCAAAAAGACAACTGGAAATAAGCGAAAATATCGATTTGTTGTAAAAAACTCCCCTCTCTCCCTTTCTCCCCAGATTTTCAATATATTTATTTCCGATACCCTATTTCCTCATTTTTTTATTTCAAAATTATTTTCAATTTTATCTCATATTTATTTTACCTATAATTCTAAATACAAATTTCATAAATTGGAAAAAATTTTACCTAAATCCGGGCCCCCTTTTGATCGAATTACACAAATCCCTATAGGAAATTAACATTGTTTCTATCGAAGATATGAAAGGAATTTAAGAGAGAGAAGGATAATTTTCAATGGGAGAGATATAATATTTCTACATCAAATAAATAATGGAATTTATAATAATTGATTTTTATCTAATAAAAATTATTCTACACCCATCTTCTTTCCTATGAACAGAGCGCCAGAACATCCTTATCATTTATTTTTCCTTAGGAATTTTGAGAATCGACTGACCAACTTTTCGATTTTCTTTTTTGAGATTTTCTACTAAATTTCATCCTCATTCTTCCTTCCCCACACAACACAACACACAACCATTCACCCCTTTTATCAACCTCCAAACCATCACTCACACAATTTTTAAATCCAAACCTCTCTTTCATAAAGAAGGTAAATTCACCACATTTATGTTAGTATTCACGAACCCCATAAAGCACAATCACTGAGATGGCTCACCTTGAAGGCCATTGTTTCTAGGGAGGAGTTGTTTCTTGTCCTGATTTGAACAGTCGAGAGATACCCATTGACCGGCCTGTTTGGGTTTATATACCAAAACCAATAGTCACGTGCAAATCGGAGGGAGGGGGTCAGGGTGACGGACACTTTCACCTCCGCCCCTGCACTATGCTCCAAAATTGCACTCGGGAGTGCATTCTGAAAAGGGCACATGCAAGGGATTATTCATTAAATTCTGATTACTCCATACTACCATCATAATAAAATAATAAATAATTAGGGGTAAGGCAAACCATTACTTAAAAAATCTGGTGTGACTGGTCGTACAACACAACACACATTTCTCTTACATTTGATAAGAGAAAGTTGTGTTCTGTGCTTGTCACACCAGATTTTTCGTCGTTTAGTTTCCGCGGATATTTTAGAATTCAATTATAAACAGAAAAATATTTATATTTTGTTACCATGGCAACCATTTTTCCTCTTTCCTTTGAAGTACAAGAGTAAAGTGTGTTTCAAACAATTTTGAGGAGAAAATGAGAATATACGTTTTAAAGAGAACCTAAAATATAATTGATTTTTGAATTTTAATCAAAATAGTAATTTTGAGAAAATCGAACAAAAAACGGAAAAAGTACATCAGTAAAGTACTAGTACTCTTTGGCCGATTTTGTTCAAAAGCTTCGTGTCACGTCCCATGGGGGCAAGGGCGGATCCATCCGGGGTATCCTGGTGTGACTGGTCGCACGCACTTCTCAATTTCGGTAATTTAAAGGCGCATTCTGTTTGCCAGAATATAAATACAAATCAAATTTTTAAGTATTAATTTTTAAAATTTTACATTAAAAATAATATTTACAAAAAAAGTATTTTTTTTTCAAATCTCGGGGGGGGGAGGGTAATTACCCCCTTTATCCCCTCTTGTATCCGCCCTTGCATTGGGGTACCTAACTTAAATATAAAATTTCAATCTCTTAGCTCTTTTCGTTCTTGAGATATTTTGTTCACAGACGCACAAACAGAGACAGACAGACCACACACATAATTTATTTCTAGAAATGTGCACAAATGCCGTATTATTTATAAATTAACAATAGTGTCAAATTTTTTTAGCAATTAAATGATCGCAAATTTTCTTTAACAGTAGTACACGTTTTCTATTAATATCTTGAAGTGAATACCAATTTTCAACGGTTAACAACAATTAAAACTTTTAGACAGCGCCTTTATCTTTGCTATTATCGCTGCTCTTATCGTTTATCGCAGCTCCAACATAATCGCACCCTTACAAAATTTTTCACCTTTTAGGTTTTCACTTATTCATATACATTTAAACTAATTTATCATTGAGTGACATTTCGATCATCTCCACAATTGCTATTAAATAGCGAAAAAGCTTCATTAGTACGTAATCTCGATTAATTTAAATAGGCATAACCTTTCAAAGTGGCAGCCTAAGTTTAAGTTTAGCAATCTAGAAGGCGGTGTTGTTTTCTTCATCTTAAGATAGTTATAATAATTATATATGATACAATAGGTTTAATGACCTCTCTGATTAAAAACTCAATACTACAATTAAAATATAAAATGCTATTTCAATTAATAAATATTTCTCTTTGTTTTCTAAAAGGTAACTTTTAATTGATTTACAACGTTCACCTCATTAGGCAATCTTTTGAATTTGACATACGTTACAAATGGAATGTTGATCTTTAAACTCTATCTATTTTTAATCTTGACTTTTTTTTTTAAAATGGCCTAATTTTATTGATTAATTTTTTTACTAAATCAGAAAAGGTTTTGAGAACAACACTTAAGGTGTTTGGTGATATCCTATCCAAGGTTAGACTCAATGACTACACACGGCCAAGGCTACGTACGATACCTCTATTGTTTTTATGTTCTTTTTGTCGTCTCGTTCATTCATTAATTAACGAGGATAATGTCACTTCTCCCGAATTATTGTAAACAAAAAAAATGCTTCTTCTGTTAGTGTGATAGACACAATTACGGCCGAATAGCTCGACGGATTTAAAAAAAAAAATTAAACTTATAATCAAGGACTAAATACAACAATTATATACTTTACAACTTTCCATTTTTTTTTTCTTCAAAAAACTCGTACAAATATATTTTTCAAATAAATATTCTTTGGAGGATATTCAGCGTAGATAATGTAGACAAAGACGTATATATACAGTCGGCGCCATAAGTGCTAGAGAGAGAGGTCTTGTGCTTAGGCAACCAAAATGCTAAACCGTTTTAAAAGTAACTTTTCTCCTTCAGTTGCATAAAAAAATAAATATGATTTATTTAAGTAGAAGAAATTCGATGGCTGAGTGGTAATTATTATTAAATCTAAATTAATAATAAATAAAAATTATTAGTAAATCTACCTAATCCCTATGATTTATTTATTTTAAAAATATTAGTTTGGTTCAAAACCAAACCAAAAACCAAGGGGGGGGGGGGGGGGGGCGAAGGGGGGGGCGATGAGGGTCGGAGAGTTGGTTTAATATCTTTTTTAAAAAAAAGGAAAAAAGCCTAAAAAACAAACAAAAACCCCCCGAGCCCAACAAAAAAAACCCCCCCCCCCCCCTCCCCCCCCCCTCCTTTCTTTTCCCTCCACCACATAATAAATATATTTTTTTTTTTTTGGGGGGGGGGGGCCCCCCCCCCCCCCCCCCGGGGGGCACGCCCATGGTTTGGTTGACTAAGCTCAAAGGTCCACTCTCAAGCACATTACTGACGCCCACTGTGCATGTAGGCAAATTAGAAATTGTTCCAATACTGCTAAAAAATAACCCCATCGCAGATGAATAATTTGTCCAATTTTTCAAACTTTTGTGCTACTGGAAAAAAAAAACGTTCCAAATATTTGATTTTCCAGTATATCTAAACTTGCGGACCTATTAACAAATATTTTATTGAATTTGGATGTAGTTAGGCAAATAAAATGAAAAAAATATGTTGCAGTGTGTTTGATTTCTTAAAAAACATGGTCATTGAAGGAAAGGTGGCCTTCCGGTCTTGGTGTAGTGGTTTTTTTGCTTGTGGCCGTTTGTACCAAGGGTCGCAGGTTCACATCCCGTCTTATGCGACAATTTACAAAAGGAATGATGGAAGTGATTTTTTTGGAAGATTTTTATTAGGGTTGTATACGAAGACTTTTTTTAATAAATAAGCTTGTAGTATAATTAAAAGGAGGCAAGTAGTCTCTAACATAACCTTGACAACCCCTTAGCCTCTGGACTGGGAAGTGCCTTTAAATGGTGATGACTTTTTTTTGTGGAATGGGTGCATAAGGTCCGAAGACTTATAATGATCAGTGGTCACATGCAGCCAGGAAGAAAATAAACACAAAAGGAGAATCATAAATGGGTAACTCAACTGCGGGAACTGAGAAGATGCCTGTTGAGATTAGACTTGAAAGTCTGAAGATTGTAGGTTTTGGGGAAGATAGACGCAGGGAGCTTGTTCCAATCACGGGAGGTCATGGGGACAAAGGAAGAATGACTCCAACTTGTTTAACCGAAAGATGTGGGTCGAGTGGCAGAAAAGAAGCACTTCTTCATGAAATGTAATTTTAATTAAAATAATTGTAGAATAAAATTTTGAATTTCGAGAAAGAATATGAACTTTTCTTTATCTCCTTTCATCTCGTATTTACACTTCTCCCGACATTAACCATAATTTCAAATTTATCTTGCAATATTTCTTGGAAGATTATAAGTTTGATTATTTTTTTTTTTTTTTTATAAATATCTATAGTAGATGCATTTGTGTTTAGGATAAATTTATAATCAGAGGTGGCGATCTTTTGACAAGTCACGGATGAACGAATAAGCAGGAAGCAGAGAGAGTGAACAAATTGTCTATTTGAGCGATAAACAGAACGTACCGGTACCTATTTTGTCGGCACGAAACTATAAATAAAACTCAATATCAGACTGAATTTCAAAAGAATTTATTAAATATTTATTTATTCTTATGAGGATAACGTCTTTAACGATAATAATTAAAAAACAATTAGTTCAGTGCATCTTTTATATTCGAAACAGGCATGATTATATGTTCAAGTTTTAAATTAAGATGATTCTTTTTCCACAACTAATTAAACCAAGGTTTAATTATTTAGTTAATTAGCAATTAATTGATGTCTAATATAATTTAGAAAAGTTCATCATTTAGGCGAAACTCTGACCCGTAGCACAAGATATGAGACCTTTATCTGGTTCTCGTTGCTATTTTTCTTTTAAATCTTTTTCTCTGTGGAAATGTATGAACATGTTATTACTATGGAAGTTTTTAATTATATTTTGTATTAATTATTTATTAAAAATATAAAAAAACGTTTCGATTACTTATTATGCAGTCGTTTTCAGTTCACTTGAATCGGAACAAGCTCACGACTGCAGAATAAATAGTCGAAACGTTGTACAGTATTTATATTTTTTAATAAATAATTATTATCAATATTTTTTAAATTATTGTGCCTACAAAAGTATTTATTTTTTAGCCGAATTCTAAATTTTTTTTTATACTCATATCTCTTAAAAATTGAGTCACTCTATCTGATTGCAATGCGATGACGATATACTTTTAATACTTATAGTGGGCACATAACAACTAGTTTATTGGGAGGATTCGAATTAATTTTCGTGTCTTGCGTCGTGTTATATAAGCATAAACACACACGTACGAATAAGTAAGTAGAGTGAGTGACCCCTCCTTGGATCTCGAGGTCCCGGGTCCTTGAGATCGTGTCGAGTCGGGTGGGGTCCTTGCCAGGGCGACCCACTTGGGGGGACCACACCTGCCCCGGGCACTTTCACTTGCATATATACACTCACGACTGTGAAGACTCCCTCGACTCAAGACACTGACCTGCCCTATTCCCTTTGTTTGTCAACATCATCTCATATCATCAATGAATCTTCAAAGTTGCTAACATCACAAAGCTGAAGGGAAATATATATAAATTATTAATTAATTGAGAAATTTAAAAAAGTGAATAAACTCTTTCTCAAGTTTATTTTCACAGTTAGTAAATTTCAAGAAATATTTCGACCTTTTAAAAAAAGATATTTCTCCATGTTACAGTAAATAAAATATTACTCATTATATTTTTACTTTCTCTTACCCCTATATATGTTAATATATAGAGAGAGAAAGTATTGGATTCATGTCAAAATTTCGATGTCGAAATTTTGACGGATATACACGTTTTGAGGTCCCCTGACTCAAAAAAAGTGGTTTTCACGACATAGTCTGTCTGTCTGAACAAAATATCTCAGGAACCAAAAGAGCTACGAGGTTGAGATTTTATATTTAAGTTAGGCACCCTCCCAAGGGTTTAAAATAAGGTTTTAAACAAAAAGTACTTTACTGATGTACTTTTTTAATTTTTTTCGATTTTCTCAAAATTCGCTCCAAGAATTTTGTTTAAAATTCATAAATGAATTATTTATTAGATGCTGTATAAAAAGTATATCAGTGAAATTTTTCGGGGAAATCGTTTGAAGTACACTTTACTGATGTGGAAGCATTCGTAGCTGAGCGCCATCTATGAATCGCGTGATCAAGTTTGGAACTAAAGTGCTAAGAGCAACTAAATATCTCTCGAAAAATCTGGTGTGACAAGCACAGTACACAACTTTCTCTTGCCAAAGGGTAAGAGAAAGCTGTGTACTGTGCAACCAGCCACACCAAATTTTTTATTATATGAATAGGAAGGATCTAAAACTAAAAATATAAAATTTTTTCTATAAATTAAATTCAATCAATTACATTACTTACTTTTTTTTAAAACCATTTTTGGCTACTAAGGGGGACCATTTAGGGGTATAATTTTATTATATAAATTTTAAAATACATTATATCGATGACTTCCGGAGGACATTCCTCGGACTTAATTTTTTTAAACTTATCAAATTTTGTCATCCATGCCACTGCAATCGGCTAATTATTATTGCTTTAATATCTGAATTTCGTAAAATTTTAAATTAAAAAAATCTTAATTGTTTATCTAACTGATTTTCAAAAGATAGCCTTTTAAAGAATTGAATTTCATTCCTTAATGAGTGTTCCATTATCAAATAACAAGATCAATTAATTTGTTCCCTATTAAGAAAAGACAATATTTGTTTTATACAGTCTAAGAAAATTTCTAATAGAGTGGGGCCTGGTAAAAATCTCTGCCTGAACAAATTGGAAATTATTTTTAAAGAGATGTGTTAGATGAAAAAAAATTCAAGTACTGACAGTCAGACACTTCAACCAAACTACAGTCGATATTCTCCTCCTTATTAAGCTCATTAACGTTACAAGTTTCTCATGTAACAAGTAATGATGCAATTAATCATGTGAAAACTATACTAATTCATCTTGATGAAAATGTTTGAAACTAGTTCTAACTTTGCAAAAACCACACTGATTGTTTTTGTCGTCACTTGATGGTTCAACACTTGGTCAAGTCATATGTCACAGTTCTAGCAAGTTTTTTTTTTTTTTTTATCTAATTCTGCAAGGATAAAAAAATTTAATAATAAAAGAAGAAAGTTAATATCGTCCGGTCTTTGGACCGTTTGAAGGTCATTAATCCAAGGTTCAAACCAACTATGGTCAATACTTAACTACTCGGATTTTTCTTTGAAATTTCTCACGGTCAAGGAGCTCATTATTAAAATATGTATTATTCTTATAAATAGTTTTATTTAAATAAGATAAATATTATATTTTGTTAAATATTCGAGTCTGTTAATGAACAGGTATTTTTACTTCTCTTACCTATATGGGGAGTGAGAGAAAGAGAGAAAGTATTGAATTCATGTCAAAAATTCGATGTCGAGATTTTAATGGATATACACGTTTTGAGGTCTCTTGAATCCAAAAAAAGTAGTTTTCGCAACGTGGTCTGTCTGTCTGGGTTCAATTTAAAGCATAAAGTAATTGATTTTGGAGGTTGAAATATTATCTTTAAGTTAGGCACACATCTGAGGAGTGAAAATAAGCCAAAAAGTACTACTACTTTACTTATGTATTTTTTCAGTTTTTTTCGATTTTCTCAAAATTCGCTCCAACGATTTTGATTAATATTCAAAAATCAATTATTTTTTAGATGATCTTTAAAATGAATTTTCTCATTTTGCCAATCGGCGGAAACTAAATATAAAAAAATCAGGTGGGACAAGCACTTCGATTACCGAAGATGAGAAATTGTGCTGTGCGACAGTCACACCAGTTTTTTTTGAATCTGTAATTATCTTTGATAGTGAATTAGTTAGCTATTATTTATTTATTTATTCTATATTCCATGATCTGGGATATAATTATAGTAATTTTTTTTTTTTTTTGTTAATATTTTCTCTTCGATTTGTGATATATTTATTAAGGTAGGCTGAAAAAAAAATTTGTTTTTTCTTCACGCTATACTGAAAAAAACTTGCCTCTATGATATGTAATTAAAATGCAACAAAGAAAGAAAGTTATATCTATACTGCAGCTAGCGCATTACACTTGAAATTTTGAAATCACAAAAATCACAGGATTTTATGATTTTTTTTTAAATATCCAAACAGCTGAATATTTGACAGCTATAGTGAAAATCAATTATAGTAGTGTTATTAAAAGACAGTGAATCATTTAAAATGCTGTATTTTTTAATTTGAGGTAGCGCAATGAATATAAAAATGACGTAATATAGCGTCAAGTACTGATGACGGCTGCGTGTTCGAGCGAAGTGTAATGCGTGCGCTGGCTAAAGATTAGGTATAACTTTTTTTCTTTGTTGTATTTTAATTAGCTATCATAGTAGCAAGTTTTTTTCAGTATAGCGTGACGAAAAAACAAAATTTTTTTTCAGCCCACTATATATATCACAAATCGAAGAGAAAATATTAACAAAAAAAAAAATTACAATAATTATATCAAATCACAGATTATGAAATATAGAATAAATAATTAAATAATAGCTAACTAATTCACTATCAAAGATAATTGTAGATTTAAAAAATCTGGTGTGACTGTCGCACAGCACAATTTCTCATCTTCGGTAATCGAAAGTTGTGTTCTGTGCTTGTCCCACCTGATTTTTTTATATTTAGTTTCCGCCGATTGGCAAAATGAGAAAATTCATTTTAAAGAGCATCTAAAAAATAATTGATTTTTGAATTTTAACCAAAATCGTTGGAGCGAATTTTGAGAAAATCGAAAAAAACTGAAAAAATACATAAGTAAAGTAGTAGTAATTTTTGGCTTATTTTCACTCCACAGATTTTTTCAGCCCACCCTATGTTCATGTCATTTTAGTTTGTGATTTGGGACTATATTTGGTATCAATATATATTCATAAACTATCTCACACATACACAGGTGTTCCTCGGGTGTTTCAATCTCCACCCATGATATCAATATATATGAATTAGTAAAAAGTGAAGCATCGATGACTGACGAAGTCAAATGCCCTTTTCCCAAACACCCCTACCCGAAATATGAAATAACCAGTAATTAATTAAAATATATCAATAATTTTATCTGAAACATTTCATATATATTTGACTGTCTACGCCTATACCTTCTATACTCAGTGGCGCAACCAGGATTTGCTCCTGGGGGGGGTTTTGACTAGACGCGCAGCCCCTCTTTGCAGAGGCGTACCGAGGCAGTTGGGGGCCTGGGGCGGAACTAGAAGAGGGGGCCTTATATTGAATTTTTTTTTGGGGGGGTGGTCATCTTTTAATATCCCTCTCCTCCATACACAAAAACATTTTTAAAATACCGTATATCCCTGAACCCCAAGGGGTATTTTCATTAAATTTTCTTTTTTTTATCTAAATTTTCCCATTTTTACTTGTGCCCCAAGGGCCCCGGGGCCTCTCAAAGAGAAATGTTCATTAAATTTTCTTTTTTTTATCTAAATTTTCCCATTTTTACTTGAGCCCTAAGGGCCCCGGCGCCTCTCAAAGAGAAATTTTCATTAAATTTTTTTTTTTTTATCTAAATTTTCCCATTTTTACTTGAGCCCCAAGGGCCCCGGGGCCTCTCAAAGAGAAATTTTCAATAAATTTTGTTTTTTACTTGAGCTCCAAGGGCCCCGGGGCTTCTCAAAGAGAAATTTTCATTAAATTTTGTTTTTACTTGAGCCCTGAGGGCCTCGGGGGCCTCTCAAAGGGAAATTTTTATTAAATTTTCTTTTTTTATCTAAATTTTCCCATTTTTACTTGAGCCCCAAGGGCCCCGGGGCCTCTCAAAGAGAAATTTTCATTAAATTTTCTTTTTTTTATCTAAATTTTTCCATTTTTACTTGAGCCCTGAGGGCCCCGGGGCCTTTCAAAAGGAAATTTTCATTAAATTTTTTTTTTATAAATATATCGGGGCGTATGCCGGCTCGGGGCGTGGGGCGGACCGCCCCCCCCCCTCCTCGGTACGCCACTGCCTCTTAGGCGGCCGGAGCGCCTAGATGGGGGTCTTCGGCCCCTGCCATCCCCCCCCCAATGGCTCGGGTCCGCCGACATCGGACCTTCTCGGTCCAGGGAGATGTGTAACTTTAATATAAAATTTCATCCTCATAGCTCAATTCCTTCATGCTTTAAATTGAACCCAGCCAGACACACACACACACACACAGACAGACAGAACATGTTACGAAAACCAATTTTTTGAATTCAGGGGACCTCAAAACGTGAAGAACCATAAAAATTTCGACATCGAATTTTTGACATGAATCCAATACTTTATATATATATATATATTATCATAATTGTAGAGCTAAGAGAAAGTAAAGATAAATTTCGGGTGGGGGAGATGTAGATTCCGAAACCCCTTCCCCCCTCTTTCCTGGCTACGACGTGAAAAAACGAAATTCGATTTTAATACAAAAAAATTTAAAAAATTTACCTTTTCAGTTGTGAGATTAACTATTTCTTTGTCTTTTTCTCTATTCCTATTAGCACAATCTGTTGATTCTGAAGGTCCAACTTCACAATCTAATTCTTAAATGGAAAAGTATTTAAGTAATTGATTCACTAATTTTAAAAATTTTTTCAAATTTTACCTGCTTTCTTATTTTGAAAAAAATCTGAAATTAGTCTCCGCTTCATAATTTTTATGAAATTAGCAATTAATGTTTTAATAATAAAAATAATTTGAATTTAAGTAAAATTTTTATTTAAATAATTGTCAAATTTCAATAAGGTTATGGCATAAAAAAAATTCTCAATAGCCTACAAAAAAAAAACATTCTCCGGTTGTTTTCCCCTGGTGCATCGTGCACGCTGACACGCGCCAACCCATGTGTACCGGTATCTAGCTCGAAGCCATTAAGCCGGTTCCCAATGTTTGGGGGTGAGAGGCCCTTCACCTCCCTACTCCTCAAAAATCAGTCCCTGACGGGACTGGTCGACCAGCTCTCGACGTGTTCATCTCAAATCACCATTGACAAATTCAAATTTCAATAAATGAATGTAGAGTCTTATATTAGTCTTTTGTTTTTTATGATTTAGGAGAAATAACAAAAGAATTAGTTTTTTTTTATTTCTTATATATAATATATATATTTTATATTAATACTTTACGAAAAATAAGCAATTTTCATTTTTGTTAAAATTTTTTTTTAAATAAAATAAACATATTTTTAAGAAATTATTTTTTTTATAATAAAAAGGATACAATTTTTTTTCTTTTCTAATAATTTGTAATAATATATAGAAATTTGAATTTTTTTTTTCTCTTCTGGGGGGGGGGTTAAAACCCTAAAAACCCCCCCTGGTTGCCCCACTGTCTATACTATATATTCAACCATTATAGTATTTTTATGGTATTATATTGAAATTTACATTTATTTTAGTTGCAATTGATGGTTAGGTTTATTATTATTTTTTTTTTATTCGTATGTATGTCTTTATTAAAAAAGAAATTTAATTTTTGATTCACATTTTTACCCTTAAGTTTTAATAAAGAAAAAGGTTTCGGGAATAAAAACAGAATAAAAAAATTTCACGTTCCTTTTTCTTCGTATTTATTTAATTATATTAATAAATAAAAAAAAAGATCGCTCGACAAAAAGCAATCTTTTTATCTATTTTCTTTTATGCTAAACAATCAAATAAAAAAAAAGTAATGAATAAGGAAAAAATAAATCTCATTAAAAAAATGCAAGAATACATTTGAAAAGAGATAAAATCATGAATAAAAAAATTTTTTTTTAATTAAAAAAAAATATATATATGAACTCAATTTACCAAGGATCTGAGAGAGGAGATGCCCTGAATAGTTCTTTGTTTACATCATGAAAGAATTGGGTTAAAGTTGAAAAAATAATAATCAGTTTTCCCTTTCAGGGACGAACTGGTTGGTCTCCAGAAGCTGACCGAATGATCTTTAAGTTGTTTTTATGTTGAGCTGTTAAAAAAAAAAATAAAGAAAAAGGGGGATCGATAACGTTCGATTAAGCTTTTCTTTTCGGAATAAACTTTGCAAATAAAATCAGCTAATATTTAAAAAGAACTATAAAAATTCCTAATATTTATATTAGCGAACTAGGTCAAAGTCTTAAAATTGAGGAAATCAAATATAAAAAAAAATTATGGTATGGCTTTCATATCTTAAGAATTAACAAACAATTTGGAAAAACAATTCCCTTAACCCTCGGTCGGGCGCACCTCTGAGTCAACCGAAATCGGGCGCAACCGGCCTGAGAGGCCGGCCGCATATTTTAGTTCCCACCTTCCACTATATTAGTTCTAATGCAAAATACTTGTCAGGTAGTCTTCACTAGGATCCATGGGAAGGAATTATACCAAATTGATTACAAAAAACGAGTTTATTAATCATTATCAACTATAAACTAAAATAAACAACATTGACATTATTTCACAAAAGTTTTTAATATAAGTCTCACTGACCCCGCTAAGGCTCATAAATTACCCCCCGAAAATCAAGTTTGGCACAGGGCATTTACTTGGGTTAAATAGATAGTTGATGGCAACCTAAACCTTCGTAATTCGTAAATCGGGCAATTGAGGGCAGGCGGCCTGGGAAGCTAGAGAAGTAGTACGTAAGCAGTTTAAGGGCCGACGGCTGACTGAGGAGGGCTCTGTGTTAGGTCCCTAAAATTAGGCAAGTAAACGAAGGGATGGGGGCGCTGGGTCTCCTATGAGAAGTGGAAAGAAAAACAAATTCTTTTACTGGCCTCTGAGGTCGACTGCGCCCGACGGAGTTTTAAGAATATTTGAATGTAATTTATTTTTACTTTTATTAAATGCTCTTTCAAGATCACCAACTTTAAGTCTTTGTTTCGGACACTTCCCGATGAGCTAGAGGTGTGATATTTAAGGGTTATTTTTGATGACGCAAATTGTCAGTAACTTTTTATCAAAATAGACCAAACTAATGTGGTATTTTATTTGAAACCTCACGCGTATTAATCTAATTTCAAAAGACTTCCCGATGAGCTAGAGGTGTGAAATTTGATATTTAAGCGTCATTTTTGATGACGCAAATTGTCAGTAACTTTTTATCAAAATAGACCAAACTAATGTGGTACTTTATTTGAAGCCTCATGCGTATTAATCTAATTTCAAAAAGACTTCCCGATGAGCTAGGGTTGTGTAATTTGATATTTAAGTGTTATTTTTGATGACAACAACGATATGCCCATTTTTATCCAAATATACTAAACTAATGTGGTACTTTATTTCACGTATCTTGCCTTCTTTTTTTTAATACTCTATAATAAAAAAGACTAAAAAGTTAAAAATAAAAATATAATAAAAAACTTAAAAAAAATGCTATTATTTAAATTGAACTAAAAAGAGAGAAATAATTTAATTGTTCTTGTTAAAATTGTTGAATATTTATGACTTAAAATAAAAGCGTGGGGCGCTTCGAAGTGATCCCGAGGCTCTAAGTATACCTATACAATTCCTTAAGCTATCAATGTCCGCCCCACGCTTTTATTTTAAGTCATAAATATTCAACAATTTTAACAAGAACAATTAAATTATTTCTCTCTTTTAGTTCAATTTAAATAAAAGCATTTTTTTAAGTTTTTTTTTATTATTATTTTTTTCAATTGAAAGTTAAAAATCTCATCAGTTATGATATGATGATAATTTCATATTATGTCGATTAAGACATAATAATCCTTTTTTTTGTTTTCTGAAACGTCATGAATAATGGATGTTTCGAACACGACCTGCGTGTGGCTATGGTCCTTATCAGCCTACAAATCTGGGTTAAGTGAACCGCGACTTGGTTTCCCCCACCACGTTAACTATTCTGATCTCCTATGCTAATTGCAATGCATTATCTAATAGCTGGCTAATAATCTATTAAAATCGTTTGTGACAACACATTCGGGGAGTCTCTTCTCTGACTTCTAAAACACCAAATTAACCATTCAGAAGGCTTTCATGCAAATCATGTTGTCGAAACAAATCATTATTACGAAAGGTTCAATTGATTGCCATTCATTCAATTTTTTTTTTTGGCGTTTCAAATTTCGAAACAAAATAATTAACAATTAATGAGGGAAATTTTGGGATATTTGTA